>CP144048.1:3000000-3291332 GCA_036427605.1 Cryptococcus sp. DSM 104549
GTGCTGTCAGATAGGTGGTGCTGGTGGGTGATCTGCACGCATATATGTCCCTTGATAGTACATGTGTTAGCGGTCTCGAACCTCATAAATCACTCAGTCGACGATGTTGACTGGTACAAGCGGGGCAGCGGAGTCAGTGTGGCGAACCAAGGGGTCAGTGTAAGTATCTCACCATTATTGGATGCTGACAAGCAGATGCCAGTATTGCCGTGGCCGTCAACGCCATGATACATACAATCTGTCAGCCAAGGAGTGTGGACATCTGTCACGACTCGCATCTGGTCAATGGCATTACTTGATGTTTGGGAGCCTGACGGGGATTAGCAAGCAGTCACATCGTTTTAGCAGATCCAGCTCCTCGTCAGATCGCGCCTGATATGCTCGCGCTTGAACGCCAGTAGTGCACCGTGGTGAAGCCTATCTCTCCCTTCTGTTCAGCTGCACTGTACGCAGGATCTGAATTGTTCACCACGAGCGTATGCACAGCGCCAAAGATAACGAGGTCGGTCAGTGAGATACACAGACAGCGAAGCAGACTGCTACCAAGGCGTAAGCAGTGAGCGATCTCTGCACACCTGACAGCTCACCATACTGCTTTGAGAGACCCCGTCGCTTTTGGCTGCATCACCCTTTCAAAGACCCACCGTCATTGCCCGTGCCAAGAGGATCCTCCCTACCAATCTCCTGTGCACACCCATCTCGATTACGTCCTCCCGATCCGCCCTCTCTGTCTCGCAGATATATTGCATGCGGCTGTGCGCTAATTCGGATATACTTGCCGGCGAATGGAGATAGGAGGATCAGAGGGCGAGGATGGGACAGGAGGTGAGGGTTGGAACTGAGACGCGGGGGGCTGATGAACCGTGTCAGCGCCGCGCGTGTGAGCCGACAACGAAGCCTGACTTACCTGTATATGCTCAACCCCATGGACATGGACAACTTCCCCCCAAATAGTCCGATACGACAATGGAGTCCCTCTCCAAAGCCGCCTTGAAATACCTCGCGTCCCTTGGGTCGCTCACCGTCCCGGCGACTCTGGCTGCGGCCTTCCTGACGACAGCAATATAACCCTCGGGGGACGAGGGCTTGCACACGCTCATGTCGACGTTGCCGATCCAGGTTTGTTGAATCTCCCCGCGATATAAGCTGGAGAGTCGATAGATATGATTTAGCTGTGTACGCGGTGAGAGGGTGGCAGTAGAAGAACCCACTATCTTTCCACCAACCATCTGGTGATTGCACGGAGCTGAGTGCACTTCCCACCACATCTCACTGCACGCGGGCTCTCCTGCTCATCCCCCGTCCCCCGACCCGTTCTCTCGTTCTCCGTCCCTGCATCTCGCAGACACAACCACACGGCCCCACCAAACCCCGCGAAGATCATGTTCTCGCATAAGTGGACGTTGTGGAGTCTCAAAGGGCAGACGGAGTGGTCGACCGCAAACTCCTCGACGAAGGACAGTACGGAGGGGAGAGGGTGGCGGGGCAAGTGGACACAGAGTTCATCCAGGTGATGGAACGGGTGCACCAGGCTCTGGGCGAGTTTGCGTAGAAACCGCATGTATCGAGTGGGCTTGCGATTGTTCCGAGACGCTAGTTCCATAAGCTCTGGCCCGAAAGACAGGTGATCTGCTCTGAGGAAGACAGCTGTCGCGGTGGGACGAGGCGGGACGGGCTCGCCGTGGAAACCGTAATTGATGATGCCCTCTGCATCGTACTCATCGTCTTCCCACTCTTCGCTACCCTCTGACGACTCATCGTCTTCCCACTCCTCGCTACCCTCTGACGACTCATCGTCTTCCCATTCCTCCCTAACCTCTGACGAGTAGGCATCCTCGATCTCGTCCTCCTCATCACTCTCAAAAGGAATAGGGAGTTTGAGCTTCTGGATGATCGCCTGGGCCTGCACGATCTTCTTCGCCGCCTCGCCGTCTGCGATGTTGACTCGCTTCACCGAGCTCAAAAACGTGAGCCTTCGCTCAAGGGAGGAGTATTCGCTGAGACGCAGCGACAATGGCTCGTACCAGAAGCTCCACCGCTCATCGTGCTTCTTGCCCTTGGGGCCGAACGCGCCGCCAAGCCCGTAGAAGAACTGCGCGGCGTTCGCGCGGGTGAGGGTCACAGTGTGGTACAGGTCCTGGAAGTGACCCGAAAGGTGGCGGCGGGAGAGGCGGATGATCTTGGTCAGGGTGTTTTGAGAGGGTGTCGACATGAAGTGTGAAAAGATAGCGGAGCGGATTTCGGCGGGTAACGGGTCGAGGGTAGTGATGGAGTGGGCTGTGGGAGGTGGTGAGGTGGGTAAGGGATGTGGGTGGTTTGGGGCCACTGCGGCCTCTGAAGAAATTTCGTGGCCTTCGGTAGGTGGCATGGTAGGGGTTGAGCTGTGGGGCAGAGATAGGTGGTGTTATTTTCGAACAAGATGTCCGTCATCGTCATATGAAGAAGTCGCGAGAAGGCAGGAGGTGCGTGGATTACAGCGGGATCAAATCTGTGGCGGCTCACTGACAGATCCGGCGACCGGCGTCTTCCCCGACTTGTAAAGGGTCAACGACTCTTATCGGTAGCTCTTCCACTGTCATCCTCCCCACAGCAGCACACGCGGCGTATGCTACATATTGATATATTCTTACTGTACGTAACTCCTGTCATGTGCATGCGAGAGAAGTACGGGCGAGGGTACCCCGTCTCCTGTCTATATAGCCCAGCCTGAGCCGCCTGCCCTCCCCACCGACCGTTACACCTCATCCGCTATGTTTACCTCCGCTGAGCTCTTAGACTTCTCCGAGAAGTACTACTCTCTGGGGTTTGTGATCATACCCAACCTCATCCCCTCCTCCCTCCTCCCAACCCTCACAGAAGCCGCGGATGGCGTCACAGAGCGAGCCCGCGAAGGTAGATGGCCGCAGGTGCGGGTAGTGGGCAAACCCTTTCCCCCTTGGGATGCTGGGGATGATATCTGGGGGGTGCAGAATCTCATGCACCCCGATCTTGAGGAGAGGGTGTTTGCTGAATGGTATGGGAGCGAGGGGATCCTGGAGGTGTCTGCAGCGTTGATGGGCAGTCGGATCGAGGACATGCAGTTTGGTGAGTGGGTTACTGACACAGAATGGCCAGGCGCTGACATCCACCCCTACCTTCTCTCAGAGCTATTCAACCTCCTCATCAACCCCTTGGACGCCTCATACTCCCTCGTATGGCACCGAGATGACGTGAAGCCCGACGTCTCCCCAGCCGAAGAGCTACAGGCTCTTTTGGTCGACCGTCACGGCGTGCAGTGGAACTCGGCGCTGTACGACGACGAGTGCTTGTCGGTCGTGCCGTCGTCGCATGCGAGGGTCCGGACGGAGGCGGAGAGGGAGGCGATGCGATCTGGGGAGGAGATGCCGGGGGCGATGGTGGTGCAGCTAAAGAAAGGGGAGACTGTGTTCTACAACAACAACATCCGTGAGCGCAGCATTGTGAACAAGGTTATTGGGTTGTCTCGACCGTTCGAAGCGCTGATTTTGTCCTTTTGTCGATATGTAGTCCATGTGGGAAAGTACGACGCTGCGACGAAGCGACGCACTCTCCATGGGTGCTACGGCTCACCACCCCCAGGCGACACGACCCGGGCAAGGAACATACTCCAACACGACGTCGGTTACACGCTTGACCCGGCGTTCAAGGCATCTGTGCCGGAGAGGTTGAGGGGGATGGTGGATAAGCTGAATGAGATGCAGAAGCTTCTGGAGGGGAAGGAAATCGTGTACTCGCAGGACTGATATGTAGTAGTTGGTTAAATTGCGTGAAACCCGACTATAACAAGTTGCGAGAGCAGGCAGGCGACGGGACGGGGATGCAAACAATTATGCCATACGATAACATCAGTGTGATTATGTCTACATTGCCCGAGATCAAAGCCCCTGCCCCGGCTGGCCTCCCCCCTGCATGCTCGGTCCACCGGCATCTCCTCCAAAGCCCCACCAATTCAACAACTGCGGGAGAGATTGTCAGCGTTGTTCAGAGTGCAACCTGTCAGCACCACTACTTACACCATCATCTGTGTTCAATGCAGACCCTTCCTGAAGTGTGACCGGATCCCAAAACTGGCTCATCTACTCATGGCGTCAGCAACCGCTATCGAGTAGGGGCATACCGTTGAACTCACCTGCGCCTCCCAAGATGTATCACTCGTCCCCGTCGCTCCTGCCAAGAGACTCTCGATATCCGCGAAAGACGACGGCATCGGAAACACCGGCTGCGGCTCAGCTGGAGCACTGCCCACGCTCCCCGGGTTACTGTGCGTCCTCCCAGACCCGTTACCCCCGATAGTCATCTTTGCCGCCTGGCGCCCCTGCCCCGCCCTGTTGATAAGCCTCGTCCGCCAGCCTAGCAGATCGGCATGATCATCCCCTTCCTCCATATTCCGCTCTGTGCTTGTAGAGTCGCCCGTGTCGTGATGGTTTTGAGCTTGCTCTTCCAGGCGGACGTGTGCCTCCCGCCTGAGCTGGATGAGCCAAGTCAGGTTGCGCGCCATGTTGACGGAGTCACGCCCTTGGACGACGTTGGTGTATGTGGTGACGACTTGGTCGAGGAGGGAAAGAGCGAGGGGAGCGAGGACGTTTTTCGGATTCTTGAGTATCAGGGTGCCCATGCAGACAGCAGCACTGAACGCATGGTGCTGTATAATGGTCAGCCTATGGTGCCAAATTCCTGTCTCCGAATTAGTTCCATGCTCTCACCCAGATCCACCAATGTCTTGCAGCGGCTTGAGGGTAGAGCTCATACAGGTTCGTAGCGACAATGATGATCTCCTGCATCCCCTATCAGCCAAAGACACTGGGGCCATCTGTTCGTCAGGACTCACGTTACAACGCTCCACCACCGTCAAGTACGACTGCCCGTAGACAGACCGCGTGGGGTCGTCGACGGAAGAATGGAGAGCACGGGCATAGTACGGCCGGTGGAGGAACACCATGACTTCCGATATGTTCATGGCAAACGTAAATTGCTAGAGCAGCTACAGCATCAGTATATGTTGCTGATACTTGCCAGCTGGTGATAGGAACATACCTGGAATGTGAGTTGTAGATCACGTTTGTCAATGGGAGGCGAAGCCTGGATTGCAGCGTTAGGATCCGGATAGACCGAGGGAAGGGCACAGAGGACCGGCCTGCATTGCAGGCGGTAAGGAAGATTGCGCTCAAATGCCACACTGGCGATACGAACAGTCAGTATCGCTCCGTGAATCTTGTACTACCACTCACATCTGTTCGTGAATCTCGAGACACGATGAGTACGAGGGGGCTATCACACGTGCGTTGTGGTCAACGACCCTGCAACGACGTCAAGTCAGAGCTAGTGATCAACAACATCAGACCATACCAGACGTACCCGCCAACGATACGCGCGAAACTGTACTTCTCCCTCTTAAACATGTCCAGTTCATCGACACCGTTGGGCTCATACTTTGGGAAAGCAGTGTCGATGTACTGCAGGGGCAGACAGCCACTTTTGCCTGATGCGTCAGCAGCATGAAATCGACGAACTTGAAGTAGAGTACTTACGGCCTAGAGAAGTTGTTAGACGTCATAACCTCGACCACGTGGCTCTCCCAAAACACCCGCCTACGCGTAGTCAGCGAGCTGATGGAGTTGGCCCCTCTATCCAGTCACGATACCAAAGCTCACCTCCTCCGTTCACACTCCTCTTCAGGGAGATTCCATTTGGACCCGTCGCGATGTAGACCCATCGCTTGAATCATTCTTGCTGTCAGACCCCACATTGGCCATGCTGAGTCGCCATTTTTTCCACAGTCCAGACAACTGATACATTGTCAGTGTTATAGCTCGTCAACGTGAGGGGGGAAATGGCTTACAGAAGACAGTAGGTCACGATGATCTACACATCGTCAGTATCCTGCCAAGACAAGGTCAATTATGATAGTACTCACAAGCGTTTGCAGCCCGGACATCGTGTTGTTGGACAGGAAGTCGCCCTTTGCCAAGCACATCTTCGCCATAGACAAGTACTCCTCGATGGAAGGATCATCCGGGGGCAGCTCGAGGTTGTAGTACGCCCCCATCGCGAACACGCTGTACAGTAAAGCGAGCTCTTGAGGCGGGACATCTTTGCCCGAGACGTGAGGGAGGCGTTTGACTTGGTCGTAGATGAGGTCAAATATTGGCTGCACTTGCTCGTAGGGAGCAATATCGGCACTGATGTCAACGCGTCAGCCAGCGACGTAGCAGTATAGATCGCGCACTTACTGCCAGGAAAAATGGCGATAATAGCAATCCATCAACGCTTTGCCGTCCCTCTTCAGCGGCAGCACAGATAGCAGACTGGCTGTAGACAAGCTGCGCGATGCGGTGGTGAATGGAAAGGCGACTTGGACGTCGAACGGGTTGGGGATTTTCCCAGCGACATGGTGGACACCGAGACCGCTGGGTGCTGGACTAGGGGATGGGACACGAGATTGTGGTGGAGGGGACTCTGGGGCATCGAGGGTTTCTTGCTACAAGGGTGTCAGCATATCTTCTGGAGGCTGTAGCCGCTCATGTGCAGCTCACGTTTTTCAGCCACTCGCTACCTGCTGTACGTCCCAAGTACTTGGACTTTCCAGACTTGGAGATGACCAGTGTCCCGTAACTGTGCTCCTCTTCATCATGCTCATTGCCGCTCCGCCCACCGAATCCGTTCTCATTCCTCATTCCTCGGCTACTTCCATCATCGTATGATCCTCCGTACACCCTGTCTCCTGTCAGAGGCGGATGTGATGCCCTGGCGTCATACGCTTGGTGCGTAGAGGATGATGTTGACGGCGATGGCCCTGGTGGGTCGACAGACGGGTACGAGTACGCCGGCATTGGGTCTAGCCGTGGGGGAGTAGGGAGATGGAATAAGGGGGCTGAAGGATGATTTGCGACAGAAGGGTGATCATTTCTGGGGCTTGGCCGAGAGTCCAGCCATACAGTGCGCGGCGTCGAGCCCGACGGCGAGCGAGCGGGTACGGGAGGCTGAGGTGCTGGTGGTTGCGGCTCTTCTGGCCTCGCCAATGCACCCTCTTTGATCTGGGCTTCGAGCTGAAGCACTCGTTGCTGGAGCTCCGGAACATTGTTTGGCATACTACAGAAGCATCAGTACTGGGACTCATTACACATACGGCGGGGAACACGTACTCATCGGCGCCGCTGTGCTCTACCAAGCGACATATGTCCGTACACTGGCGTCTAATGCAGCTCGCGCAAGGGACTGTGGGTCAACAGCATCAGATATGATTCCAGGTGCCAACAGGAGCTACTCAAACCTACCAACTCGGTCACACTTGAGCTTGAGACGCCTGCATTCTGATCAAGCCGCCAGACGTAAGCAAGAGAACGCGAGCACGGTTAACGCGGCGACCCACCAGTGCAGCTCAGTTGAGGCCTAGGCTTTCTCTTCTTCCTGGGATGTTGAGCGGCGCTTGATGTCTCCCCTGCCGAGTCTCGTCGACGTGGAGAAGCCGACATGTTGCTACTTCTGATATGTGAAGTATGCGTGAGGAAGAGATCATGCCCAAGAAGAACGAAGCTCGTCGATAAACGCCTGCGGCACTCGGCAGGGCTCGGCTTGTGCCGGGCCGATCGCTGGTCATAAGCGAGTAACGGGATCGAATTCCTCCTGCGTGGCACTGTTGTTGATGCTCTTCCTTTGCTGCCATGGTGTAAAAGTATTCAAGATACATACGTATTGACCACTCCATCGCCAGACAGAAGTGTAGATGCAGGTGCCAAACAAGCCAAGATATCCTCTGTAACTTCAGTGCCCCAAAGCGCATCGAGACTGAGCGGACAGCATCATCCTGAGGATCGAGGAGAGGAAGATCAGAGCAGCGACGAGAGAACGGTCTCGGTCTTCGGCCGATCTAAGACATGCCTGCGAATGCTTTTTCTACTGGAGAGTACTGTAGCTGCTGTGCAACTGCTCTAAACATGCATTTTGTCTTGTACACTGCTATACTCCTCCAATCACGAGCGGTCCCTGCTATACACTCCAAGTCACAAGCGGTCCCCCAAAGCTTTACTCGATGTTCACAGCGCGCTTTCGGGCTGCAGATGTCAGGTATCGTCAGCGAAGGCAAACGTTAGAAGCATAGAACAGGACTCACGGTCAAGCCCAGCCGCCCAGATGCTGCAGTTCTTCCAGCCAGCATCGACCTTGAGCTGCATACCATTATCTGTCAGCGTGATGTCTCGGAATCTAGGGAGTCGGTCGTGGACTCACGTCGAAGGCGTTGATCATCTCGGTCTCGAGCAAGAAGACGATGGCGTCCGCGATCTCGTTGGGAAGCGTGAAGCGCCGAGGGAACATAGAGCAGGCCTCGACCTCCTCCTTGAAGTACGGGGCGCGCCCGCCGTTGTTCAACAATGGGGAGGAAACGAGGGCGGGGGCGATGGAGTTTACACGGATACCGGTAGGCGCGAGGAAGTCGGCAGCGGCTTTGGTGATACCGAGCACGGCAGCTATGCAAAAAGAGCACGGTTAGCAGAGCTTATAGGGTGAACCGACCGAAAGAACTCACTCTTGGAAGGACCGTAAGTAAGGCATCGCGCGGGGGTGTCGTACGCAACGATGGAGGAGATGTTGACGATGCAGCCACGCTCCTCAGTGACACGCTCGTGGAAGGGGTCGAGGGGAGGGAATTGAGCGTTGATAGCGTCGGCAACAATGGCGTCAACGGCAAAGGTGCCCCAGGCGTTGATCCTCATCACCTTGTCGAAGTCCTAAAGAGATCTGCACGTCAGGCAAGCCACCGGATGCCACCATACTGCGCAGTATGTACTCACATCGATCTTGTCCGACATCTTGGTCGACCAAGGCTTCATGGAGTTGGTAGCCGCGCAGTGCACGGCGCCAGCGAGAGACCCCTTGGGGATTTTGGTGAGGGCACTGTCGACCGCAGACTGGATCTTGGCGCGGTCCCCGATGTCGGTCTGCTCGTAGAAGTAGCTGTCGGCGTTCTCGAAGGTCTTGATGCGCTTGTCGCCCTCAGCCTGTGGCACCACGTCAAACACCTATCGTTGTCCGTCAGCGGATCGTTCACTACGCGCAAGATCGCCGGCGGTGAACAGGCTACTCACAACAGCGAGGCCACCCTTGGCCACAATGGCCTTGGCAGTGTGGCCACCGATAGAGCCGAGACCGCCGGTGACAATGATAGCTGCACAGAACTCGATGTTAGCTACGCCAGAATCTTATTGCTGTTGTTCCGTCCCGAGGACTCACCTTTACCCTCGAGCTTCATTTTGGATTATGTTCACTTGGCTGTGGATTTGCGGGGGATGATAGCAGAAGGGAGCAGTCAGGTCGACGGGCTGATGAGCAGATGTGGGGCATCTTGTATCAGGCGTCCAGTCTCCCTGCTTTATACCTATGTACGTGTACATGCAAGATGGACTTGTGAAGAGAGACACAGCATCATGCACATCCATGAGACCGCCCGGGCCGGATTGCCATCGGACGTACCTGAAAATATCTGCGATCCATATTGACGTGGCTGTCGAACGTTGCCAGAAGAGTGAATCGGACAACAGTCGGAGACATGCCCGACTCACGGATTTGTGTCTGCAGTGTGGCCGGGCGGGCAAGCTTGTCATGTGCAAACTGTTGGCGTACGTAGCGCACGGCAGCGGCAGGAGCTGTATACGAGGTGCGAGCGTCCGGTCGCGGACCGCGCGCGCGCCACGTGGTCTTCGACTTCATGTTGTCTGCGCTGGGTTGCTGCTGAGCTGATGCCCGATCTGCAGCAGCAGGACCGGAGCTGCGCTCTTATTTCCTCACGATGCGCGCCCGCCGAGCATGTGCTTGCGCCGGACGATGGACCAGCCGGGTCTGGACGTCTTCGCCAGACGTGTGACCAAGGTGGACAACGCGCATCTCAAGTGTACAAACGTACCAGCTGCTGAGGTGAGGCACTGAGGTTGACCATTGCGTACGGCGTTCATTACAGGCTACTGTCGTATAGATTATGTAGCTACTACACTCCCACTTCTCCCTCCAAGTACGATACTACTCAGTACCCAAGTGCTCGACCTACGCCTGGTTGAGAAGTTGAGACTGGAAGGGTCCATAAGTTTTGTGCTCGCAAGGATAAGGGGGCAATGCACCTTGAAAGCTATTTGAAGTCGGCGAACCATCAAGGGAGGTAACGGAAAAGGGCGAAGAAGATGAAACGAGGCGTGGGGATCATATTCGACGGCACGCGTCATGTGATCAGCCAAGTCACTTGCATCACTCATTGTACAAAGTCCGATTTGAAGCTACGAAGATACCTATTACACCGCCCGACACCCATGCCTATACCGACACCCCAATCTAGTTTCCTAAAGGTAAGGCTCCGGCTCAATCCCCTCCAGCCTCGCCTTGATCCTCAGCGCAATCTTCTGGGAGTGGTACCTCGCGGCCTGGAGAGTACCAATCGTGATCCACAAGTTCTTCACCCCGGTGTCCCTCCAAGCGGAGTTGAGCTCGCCCTCCTCGTCCATACCCCAGATAGGCTTGACCTTGGAGGCGATCTCCTCACCCACGATCTTGCGGACAGAATCGATGGTGTTGGAGAAGCCGGTAGCGAGGATGACGAGGTCGTACTCCTGCTCGCGGTCGCCGTTGAGGACAACCTTGTCCTTGGTGAAGCTATGATGTACGGTGTCAATTGAGTCATTCCATTGAAAGGGAGCAACAAAGCAACTCACTGGTCGATATACCCCTGCTCGACCTTGACCTTCCCGTTGATGATCTGGCCGCACGCCCCGGCGTCAAAGTAGAACCCGCCGCCCTTGGTAAAACCCAAGGTCTGCGTGCCGGTCCCCTTCTGGCCCCTCCAGGTCTTGAATCCAGCCTCCTCCAGCTTCGAGAGCAAGTCGTAGTCGAGCTCCTCCAGCTCCTGACAGAGCCTCCTGCCCATCTCCTCGCCAGGGCCGACCGGCATGCCGTGGGCGATGCGGTCAGCAACCTCGATGTCAGGGCGCTTGCCGTTGACAGGCTGGTAAGCGCCGATGATACGGGTGGGAGAGTGGGTGAGGGACATGATGTAGGTGGGGGAGCGTTGAAGGAGGGTGACGTCGACGTCACGACGGGCAAAGTCGTACACGGTGTCGAATCCAGAGGAGGAGGTACCGACGACGAGCACCTTTTTGCCGACCCACTCGCGAGAGGAGTCGTGCTGGGTGGAGTGACGGATGGTGCCCTTGAACTCGTCTGAGCCGGGGATGGTAGGGGAGTAGGGGACACCAGCGAGAGAGGTGGCAATGACCTGGGCATGGAGTCAGCAAAAGTCACAGACAGCTGGCACCGCGTACATTCACTCACCAGCTGCTTGGGGTGGAAGGTCCTCTTGCCCTTGCCACCTCGGACAACATCGACAGTCCAGTTGCCCTCTGCGTCCTGAACGACGCCGTCGACCGTAGACGAGGTCCAGACCAAGAGCTCCAAGGCCGAGACATACCACTCCAACCAGTCACCAAGCTTGGCGGCTGGGCAGTAGCTGGGCCAGTGGTTGGGGTAGGGCATGTAGGCGAAGTGGTCTGAGGTCAAAGGTCAGCAGAAACTCGAGTAATGTTCTCTTTGAGAGGACGTACCGGCCCAGTGAGGGAAGTGGAGACACAGAGCCTCGTAGCGTCCACGCCAGTTATCACCGATATGCTTGTTCTTCTCGATGATGAGGCAGGAAGTGCCGAGTGCCTTGAGGCGGGCAGCAAGCATGAGACCACTGCAGCACACAAGTCAGCGCAGCACAGTCAGACAACACAGATTGAGCGACACTCACTTCTGGCCACCGCCGACGATGATGACCTCGGGCTCGGCATCGGTGAACTCCGCGTCGATCTCCCTCTGTGAGTTCCACGAGTGGGGGCCAAAAATGTGGCCATCCCTGTCCGGGATCTCCGGGAAGCCGATGAGGGACTCGATCACCGTGTTGAGGGTGAAGATCTTGTACCCCTGCTCAGTCAAGACGATGTTGACCAGCGCTGTAGCGCCGACCAGATCGGTCTCGAAGGAGATGTGGGCTTGGATGAAGGAGAAGTCGGGGTAGGGGCGCTCGACCTTGGGGGCGGGGTCTATGAGGGTGACCTTGGACACGGGGGTCTTGGGAAGGAGGTCCTGGGCCGCCTTGAGGATGTCGGCGTGGAAGTTGAAGGTGCGGTAGTCCCAAGTGAAGGCCACACGGTCACGCCACACACCTGTCGAATATCGTCAGCCACCACTCTCCTCGCAGGCTACTATCGCTGCTCAACTCACCATGCTCAAGGAAAAGAGACGTGAATGCCTCCGGGTCCTGCTTGCCGAGAGCCTCCGAGAGCTGGGTAACCACCTCAGTGGCCGCCGACTTGGGGTTGGCGTCCTGCGGGATCTCCACACCGCCCTTGCCGTGAAGCGGGAGAGAGTGGTTGTACTTGAACTTGTACATGTAGTCGGGGGCGACAGCGTCGGGGTGCACTGGAAGGGGCTTGCGGCCCGACACCGCGAGCTGCGACTTGAGCTGGGCGGGGTCGGTGGAGGTGCCGTTGGCGACGGGCTCGCTGATTGCAACAGGGGCCATGATGTATGTTCTGGCGGTATTTACAGTGGTGTTGCGAGGGAGGGGTAGGTGCTAGAAAATACAGAAAGGTGGGCATGCTAGCCAGGTCGTAAAGTCGAGTGAGTTATAAAGGTCGGGGGGGGTGAGATGGTACATCCGACCGGTCCGCGCCCGCCCGCATCGCCCCCATATGCGATAGGACCTTCCATGGTCTCCGCTGTGTCCTGGTTACTGGCCAGCATGCCAGGAGCATACTCGGATGATCCACCGGTGGGGTGGCTGGTCGTGGGAGTTGTGCCACCGAGGCGCAAAGAGCAAAGTCGGAAACAGAGACCACCACGCGGCCACGCGCGTCACAAAGCCCCGCGACCGCATACATTATCTCCGCGCATATCCGGTCCTCTTCTTCTGTCTGAATGTCCAACAACGTCCGTCAAAACGCTATAGCTTTGGGGCCCCCATTTCGGCCGATGCCACAACAGCTCCGCGTCACAGCCTCCTAAGGTCGCAGTGGCCTCTGTGATCTGCGGCTTCACATCACTGACTTCTCCGTAGACATGAGGAGATGAGACTGGACTCAGTAGACGTTTTGCCGTTTATACCCCGACACGGATCGGAGCTCTCGACGTTGTTGTTGCTGCTGCTATCTCATGGCTATGTATCGGACGCAGCGTGAGCGCTCGGCCGTTTCCACCGCCTGGCATCTCAGGCAGACGTGAAGACGGAGGAACCCCTCGCACTGGAGGGTTAGAGGAAGAGGAATGAGCTAGATATTAGGGGGCGGGGGAGCGGATGGTGGAGCAGTTGATGGCTGGCAGTACATAGGCGGTGGTGGGATGCTAGCTGGTGGGATATGGGAAGAAACAGCGCGTGAACTGGATGGAACAGGCAGTGGAGCAAGCAGGCGGCGTTGTCAACGATGGCTGGTAGAGTAGAGGCTCGTTCATCATGGTGCTACCTAACGTCACCACCGCAGGACGAGGGGCGGGAAGAAGGGGAGACTGTAAGGCATGTTCTGGAGGCTTAGGAAGGGAATGGGAATGTGAACAGAGATAGACTTTCTCGAACAGGCGAACGCGCGCACACTACTGACCGGAGTCGAGACATGCAGTCGAAAGAAACGCGTTTCCATTCTTAAAGGTGATGCCCCTCCTTGTGGGCAATGGGTCGGTAGCCAATGTGCTGATTCTATCTTCCTTCTACTTTATGGAGCACTGTGCACGGTGTAGCGTCCAATCTTCAATCACTTCAAGAAACAGGGCCTAAGATAACAACAGCAGCGTACACGAGCCCTCATGAGAATCTCCCCCCCCCACCCCCCCACCCCTCCTTCTCCCACTCCCTCGAGACACACCCTTTCTTCTCCCGACTTACCACCTAGTACTCTTTCTACTTCTCTCTCTGCCCCTTCGCCCCTTGCTTGAGCTCGGACAAAAACTTGGCGATATCCGAGGAAGATACGGCCGTACTCTTTTGCTGCCTGGCCTGCACATGGGCTTGCGCCGACTCTGCAAGTTCAACATCCCTGATCCGGCGCTTTGCTTCATCCTTCTCCCGGCGCATCTCTTTGGAGCGCTTGATCCCCCAATCCTCCTCGAACAGTAGAGTGGTCTCCTCGATGGAGAGTTGCTCTGTCGAACGATGGTGGTGATTGTTGGTACAGGCGATGGAGTAGAAGCAGGGGGTTGGATGACGGAGGTGCGTGATGACAGGGCGCGAAAGCAGTACGTTGATGAGGTAGAGGAGGGGGTGGAGAGGTGAAAGGGTGGGTTTGGTGTGTTCATGTCAGTGAATGCAGACGATGTTGTTTAGAAGATATTGGGCTCACTTGTCTCCGGGTAGCAGAACAACACGAATATGTAGCCGACGAAGGAGATCCCCAGGTAGAGTCCATACGTCCCCGCAGGAGTCAAAGTCTCGAGCTCGGTGAGGTAGGTGATGGAGACAACAAGGTTGGCGATCCACGCGACAACGGTAGCGATACCACACCCTACAGATCGCACTTCCAGCGCCAGGAACTCGGACTGGTACCAGCTGAGGGCACTGTAGGAGGACCCGTACCCCGCTACGAACACCACGATACCGCCGATGACGATGCCGACATCGCCAGTGGGGTAGGTGTAACTGGTGTCCAGGAAGCCTCCGGTAGCCTTGCACATATCTGGGAGGCTTGTCAGTACTTTCTGGTGTGCATGGCCTGCGGGTACTCACTGTGAAATGCGACAATACACCACACCAGACCTGCCAACTGATGGACTGTCAGTTGACTATAGCCTCGGAGGGTCGGATTCGACACCTATCACAGACATGCAAGGAATGAACTCACCATCACAGGTAGCATGATCGTGAACAGTCTCCTCCTGCCCACCCTGTCAGACAAGGTGAACCCCATGAGCACGAAGAAGGCGTTGACACTCGAGGGTATAAGACCTCCGAGGGCTGGGTTTGTGATACCCAGCAAGCCAAACAAAGTGCTCGAGTAGTATACCAGCGAGTTGAACCCGCTGAGCTGGCAAAAGGCTTGGATGGCGGTGATGCAGATGATCGAGCGGCGGTAGGACCCAGTGGTGAAGATGGTCTTGAGCAGTTGTCGGAATGTCGTGCCCGACTGAAGAATGGTTGTCGCTTTGACATATTCTTCAGCCACCCGCAGCTTGTAGTCGATCATCTCGGAGGTAGCGGTAGGGTAGATGCGTTGGAACACAGCGCGAGATTCGTCGATCCTTCCTCGAACGATGAGGATACGGGGGGATTCAGGAAGCCAGTGAAATAGCCCCAGCTGGAGGACGGAGGGTACGACACCCAGGGCGACTGAGATACCAATTTTCAGCTCAAATAAGACTCAGAGACTCAGACACCAGACAAGGCTCACAGAGAAGACGCCAGTTGTTGTGCGTGTTTTGAAGACCGGAGCCGATTGCGACGGACACCACCTGGCCAAAAGGTATGAAGAATGCGCTGTGGGCCAAGAGTCAGTGATGAACGTGATACCGAAGCGATCAAAAGCGCTCACTTGACGCCTAAGCAACGCCCGCGCATAGCCGTCGGTGCCGTCTCGGCAATGAAGAGTGGAGCCACAAGTATTGCACCGCCAACACCGAATCCGAGAACAATACGACCGACGATCATCTGAGCCACTGAGTAGCTAGAGGCGATGAGGACGGCCCCAATAGTGAAGCTGCGAGCATGTCAGCGTGGTATGAGGGTCGTGAGAAGGATGGATCGACTCACCAGATGTCAGAGATGAAGATAGAACCCTTTCGACCCAATCGGTCACCCCAGGCGCCAATGATGGCGGCGCCAATGATCGCACCTCTGCACCCATGAGTATGTCAGGTATGTACGACGTCAAAGCCAAGATCATCATGATCTCACATGGTTGTGCCGGATGTGATAATCTCTTGCTGTGAGCTACTTAGAGCCTTGCCGGTAAGCTCGTCGCCAACGAGGGGCAAGGCAACGCCAACCACACCGGTGTCGTAACCATTGAGGAATCCGGAAATGGCAGCCTTTGTTGCGTCTAGAAGTCAGCCACGTCAGGATGCACACAGATACTGCAAACCACATACCGCCATGATCAAGAAGGCCAGATACCACGTAAACTTGTCCTCCCCTTCGACGCGCACGAGGTTCTCGTCCTGGAACAGACAGTGGGTAAGCTCTTGTCATTAGCGCACACGTTCAGCGGCAGTGCGATCGATATGTCACCATACTTACAACCAAATGGCCCCCGAATCCATGAGGGACGGAGACATCTTCGATAGTCTCAATCATATCATCATTGTGGAAAGGATGCTGTTTGGTGCTGCTGTTGGACGAGCTGCCTTGATGGATGATGGGAGGGGGATGGAGGTTGTCAACATGAGCGATGTCCATTGTGGGTTCGAATGCGAGGAGGCGTTTCTGCCAGTGGTGTTCTGTGTAGAGCTGATATACAATTTGGTGGCAGGGAATACTCACTCTATATATATCGCTGCGGCCAGATCGCTGTTTCCTCAGTAGGGTAATAGAGTGCCTGTTTCGCGCAAGACAGAGCAACTGCCGGCGGTTCCTCATTCAGCGGATAATGTTGATGCTTGACGTATCAGGTCTTCGGGGTGGTATAGAGGTCAGCTGACCTTCTCATAGATCATATCAACGGAGGAGTGTTGTATATTCATCCGCTTCATGATGAGGAGTGGGCCAAATGATACGCGGCCTCTTCACGTCTGGACGCCAGACATCATCCGATTTGCTCCCGCGCTCATGCGAAGCGGGCGGTAACTCACGGCAAGTGGGCCAGTCGGTAACGCCAGTAGTCAGCTGACCTCCCCCGCTGCGTACAATAATACGGGGATTCATCACATTATCATGCGGTATCGTCATAGATAAAGTTACACGCGACGGACCACCTTGATATGATGACTTGGCGACGCCCCCACGCGTGATTGTCATCGGACAAGATGTGCAGCGGTCTCCGCGATTGCCGATTGGAACCACGCACAGCATGAAGGTGCTCCTCCTCATATACGTACTCAAGCACACTTTTATGCATACATAATACTCCGGAGAACCGTAGTGTTCACAAACCGTTATGCCTGCAGCCGGATCATTGGCATACTTAGTACGGTACAATCATGGCTCAATGGCACGCCAGCGGTGTTATAATCTCGGCGGAACTCTCGACTACATTCGCTTCGGGTTTGGTTAGACGATTGCGCCGTTCAGTCGTACATGTGCGTGAAACTGTAGCACAACATGCATACAAGATAGCAGCACCACCCTTGCCCCCCCGACACTTAGCGTCCTTGCCCCCCCGGCATTACTGAGCCGCTCGCATCACCTCCAACTCCAAGTCCGAGATCCCACCAATTGAACACCTGGAGGCCAAGAAATCAGCTTCTGATAAGTGTGGAGCGTAGTAGCTGTCCGACGTACGCTATTATCCCCGTCCAGCGCTGAGCCATCTTGAAGGGCAACTGGATCCCAAAACTGACTCAACTGCATGTGCCGTCGTCAGCGATCGGTCAAGAGGGAAAGGACGAGCGATGCGACTCACCTGCTCCTCCCAAGTCATCTCGTATGGCACGGATGCTCCGGCCAAGATATTCTCAACCTCTGGCATGGATCCAGACAGCGGGAGCGGCTCCTGTGGTGCGAAGAGAGGACCCTTCGCACTTCCTGGGTTGCTATGATTTACGCCAGCCCCACTTCCTTCCCTTGCCGCACTCTTCGCCTCTTGTCGCCCCTTCCCCGCCCGACTGATCAGTCTCGTACGCCATCCAAGCAGATCGGCATGATCATCACCCCACTCCCTGCTCATGTCTGTTCCCGTCGACGTCCCAGTGTCGTGGTTGTTCGACATGTGCTCATCCATCCTCGCGTGCGCCTGTTGTCGCAGCTGCACTAGCCAGGTGAGATTGCGCGCCATATTGATCGAGTTGCGCGCTTGAACGACGCCCGTGTAGGTGGTGACTACCTGGTCGACGAGGGATAGAGCGAGGGGGGCGAGGACGTTTTTGGGGTTCTTGAGGACCAACGTTCCCATGCAGACAGCAGCACTGAATGAATGGTGCTGTGAAACCGTCAGACAAAGACCGTCGAGCATTGAGGAGCAATCAAACTCACCCATATCCACCATTGCCGTGCTGCTGCTTGTGGGTAGAGCTCAAAGAGGTTTGTCGCGATGATGATGGTTTCCTGATGGTCAACGGATCAGTATTGTACTTCTCGAGGTTGACAGGTCAACATACATGACAACGCTCCACAGCGGTCAGGTAAGATTGCCCATAGGCCGATTTTGTGGGGTCGTCCACGGAGGTATGAAGTGCCCGAGCGTAGTATGGCCGATGAAGGAAGATCAGAGTCTCGGAAACATTCATGGCGATGTTGAATTGCTGAGAAGTGCGACGACAGTCAGCGTCAGCCCGCACACGAGCGGAGACAGATGGAATCACCTACCTGGAAGGTGAGCTGGAAGTCGCGTTTGTCGATCGGAGGCGAAGCTTGCTTTGCAACTTCTGGGTCGGGGTAGACAGACGGTAGAGCGCACAGGACGGGCCTGCATCGAAGGGCGAAGGGTATCTCGCGTTCAAAGGCCACACTGCAGATGTAGATTGGCATTAGCTCGGGTGCACCAAAACCAATTGTCGCGAGAGTACACTCACAGCTCCTCGTGGATCTCAAGGCATGCCGCATACGTCGGTGCAACGACTCGAGCGGTGTGGTCAATGACCCTAAGCGTTCACAGAATGATATTGTCAGCACCCCGCCGGTCGACGACAGGATACACATGACATACCTGTTCACAATCTTACACAACTTGAATCTCATCTGCGTGTAGTGACTGAGCTCGTCCTCGCCGTTGGCCTCGTATTTGGGAAACACTGTGTCAACGTATTGAAGAGGGAGACTCCCACTATATCAGGCCGGTGAGCATCTTTTCTCGAAACAGCACAGAGATTCAGTATGACTCACGGCCGCGAAAAGTTGTTGGATGTCATGGACTCGATGAAATATCCCTCCCAGAACACACGTCTGTGCGGTATCGGCCATCAGATCTTGTTCGGTCGCATCGTGTTTCTTGCTCACCTTCGATTTTCACACTCAACTTCCGGAAGATTCCACCTCGATCCATCTCGATGAAGGCCCATCGCCTGAGAAACCCGTGCCGTCAACCCCCACATCGGCCACACCGGATCTCCGTTCTTCCCGCAGTCGACATATCTACATCAAAGTCAGCGCCTGCTCTTGCCAATTATTCGAGCGACTCACAGGAGAAGGTGTGTCATGATGAGCTATTGTCTGTCGGTCAGCATGTGCCGTGTACCAGTCCACAACATATGACACGCACAAGCGTCTGTAGCCCAGAGATGGTATTGTTGGCCATGAAGTCTCCCTTGGCCAGGCACATCTTTGACAGTGCCAGATACTCTTCGATAGATGGGTCATCTGGTGGGAGCTCTAGGTTGTAGTACGATCCCATGGCGAGGACGATATACAGCAGGGCGAGATCTTGCGGGGGCACATCTTTGCCGGATACGCCTGAAGGATGATTGACGTATCTGTAGGCGAGGTTGAAGATCGGCTCCACTTGCTCACAAGGGGCGATACTGGCACTACACAATCGACAATCAGTTTCTGCCCGGTATGTACCATCTCAATATGCACTTACTGCCAAGCGAAATGCCGATTGTAGCTATCCAACAAGACCTTTCCATCCTTCTTCGGGGGCAGTGCCGAAAGCAGGCGTGATGTAGAGAGGCTTCGAGACGCCGTGGTAAACGGGAAAGCATAATGGGTGCCATCAATGGTGGGTATCCCTCCCGTTGCGTTGCTGCCAAAGGTTTGATGTGGTTCGGGGCTGATTGATAGCTCGCGAGATGGTAGAGATGGGGATTCAGGACCGCCTAGTGCTTCTTGCTGTACGAACCATCAGCTACTGATCGTCGGCGCAACATGAGTAGCTCACGTTTTTCAGATACTCGCTAGTCGCTGTCCGCCCTAGGTACATCGTGCTGCCAGACTTCGTGATCGCCAGCGTCCCATAACTATGTTCTTCGTCTTCGTGATATCCCTCAACCAGCCCTTGTCCACCCCCAGGTTCGATCTCCGTCGTAAGGCGAACACGTGCTGGCTCGATGCCTGTGTGCTCTCGGGGGAGTGGCGCCAGTGAAAGAGAGGGCATGCTTTGTGCAGACGTGGAGGACGAGGAAGGGACCATTGCTGGCCGTGGATAAGGGGGGTGGACCGATGAGTGTGGCTCGGTTGTTGTGGTTGGGTGGGAGCCCTGCGCATGAACGGGCAGTGAGGAAGGAGGAGAGCAGGAGGGATTTGACTGGCCTGCAGCCGACGGTCCCGACTCCTCTCGTTTCCCCTGCGGTCCCTCCAAGAGCCGGGCTTCTAGCTCCAGAACCCGCTGTCGGAGCTCCGGCAGGCTGCGGGGTAGACTGTACAAAGTGTGTGGTCAGTGACATAATATGTGATTTGGGAGACGTGAAGACTGCTTACACCTCGACAATATTATCGGGTTCTGCCAGTTGGCAGAGGCCCGTACAGTGTCTTCGAACGCAGCTTGAGCAAGGTACTACCGTAACTGAGTCAGCAGGTTTCCAGGCGGGAGCAAAGATCTGACCGTACCAACTCTGTCACACTTGAGCTTGAGACGTCTGCATTCTGTGTGGGCGGGCCAAGTGAGCAGGCGAGGTGGAGTGGTGTGGTATTCGCGAAGACTCACCGGTGCAGCTCAGTTGCGGTCTCTGCTTTCTCCGCTTTCTGGGAGGCGCTTCGGACTCTGATCTTGGGTCACAGCGCGATGATGATGGGATCATGCTGCTGGGATGAATTCAATGCGAGAGAAGACGCAGTCCAAACGCATTAATGTCGATGTACTCGTTGGTGATCTTCTTGGGGACGCCCGCTCGTCGGCTCCGGAGTCGGAGCGTCCTTGCCGGTTCCCGGCACAAATGTTAATTCGCGGCAACAAGCGGTTTTTCTCGTGACGTGGATGTCTCCACGCGCACACGCAGCGGCAGCGGAGGCGGAGCAAGAAGTTGTGCAAAAAAGAGACAAACGACTGAAGATGTATGTACCAGTCTGACTTCGTGCAGGTACATATACATTTCTTCTTGCCATATTACACTCGCTACCTGGAGTCCTCGACACACCTTCCGATCCCTCACCATATTTCGCGCGTGATCTCGCAGTGACCGCCCGCCTACGGCGCGCGCAGACCCCACTGTTACCTCGCCGGCCTGGTACCCATCTGCTTCTCGCTTCTTGTCCGGCGGCCGCATCGTCCCCCCTTCCAGACGGATCATTCCTGCCGTTGCGCCATCTAGATGTCCTTTGTGATCGAGGATATTCGTGAACAGCTTCTCGTGGCTTGCAAGGGGCGCGAAAGGCTACTGGGCGCGACGCAGAGGAGGAAGAACTTGAACGCATGGGTCGTGAACTGGGAGAACGGTACGCTTTCGCCGACGACCATCAAGGACAGGGGACAAGCGCTGTCCGGAGATGCAAGCGCAGTCCAAAAGGAGTTCGTCGCAGGTGTCCTGGAGTACATGTCAGTGTTGGAAAAAGTCCGCGCCAGCCAAGTACGTCTGTTCTGCGTTCTGTACCGTATTCAAGTATCGTTCAAATGTTGACGTGCTTTTGCAGTGGAATGAAAAACGCCCCATAGAGCCGCCTCCGGGATTCCCGTACCATGGTCCCCTATTCCATCCCCCCGCGCATTTCGACCTTTGGCTTCGCGGCGAGCCCTTGGACACATGGCCAGACGTCTCGCGACTACAGCCTATTCTCGTCCTCCATCCTGTTTTCTTTCCTCAGCTACATCTGAACAGATGCCCCGTGTCTGGCTGCACCGGGAGGGTGAAGAGGAGGCGACCGACGATCATTCACACTCTTTACGGCCTCACTGGCAATGTGAAAACGATAGGCGAGCAATACCTCTGCTCCGAGCACAAGGGGTTTTCGGTGACCACCCCGGAGTTTTGGATGGGTTGCAGCCAGCGGGAGATAGGTAAGCAGTGCCCACCAACGTGTATTCAGTCATACTAAGGTCTTTCATTGCAGGGAACTTTCCGTGCTTCTTCAGAGAGGGCGGTATGACCCGAGAGCTCTTTGAGTTCATCGCCAAGTATAGGTCAAAAGGGACACCTCAGGATCTCTTGGACTACTTGACACGTGAGTGATACGTGGCGACATTGTCTATTTAGGCTGACAATCACTTCCGTTCTTCCTATAGGCATGCACTTCCAAGCCGCTCTACGGGCCCAGGAAAGCTTCCCCAACCTATACCAACAAGAACACACCCGGTCGTCGCTATCAGGAGACACAGCCCCCTTCTCGTGGCTCGACGCGTCATCGGTGAAGGTACCGTCTATCGACCTCATACGTGCTGCGTACAGCATCTTTGACGATGAGCAGCGTCTTCCAGAAGGTACGTAAGGGTCGTCGGCTCTTCATTCACCGAGCTGGCATGCTGATAACGGAATGCGCGTCGCTTCTAGAAGATTGACCGCTGGCGTGGCCTTGACGAGATGAAGATTGCCAACCAGGCATTCGTGATCGGCCCGCGGCTTTGACGACACCGCTCGGCTATAGACCTCTTGGTACACATAGGGGTGGACAGAGGCAAGAGCTGGTACTCCCAGTATGTCTATCTCGAACTTTCACTGATGTAGTGGTAGGACTTCATGCTGACCTTTTCTGTAGCAACTTCGCCCTACAAGTCCGGCTCCACATCATCAGCGGCCTCTTGCGGGGCATCGAGAGCGGCCTGCCACCCTTGGCATGCACCTCGCCCATCAGGACAAGATGGCCGTCGATCAGTGCCTCGACTCCCGACCCAACATCACCAACAAGCTCCCAGGCGCCAAAGCCATTCAAGACCACCATCATTTTGAAGCTGTCATGTTTGGGGAGCACACGCTGCATGTTGCGGGAGAAATGGAGTGTAGAGAGCCTGTCTCCTGTGCTCCGGGAAAGGGGGCGGTAGAACGGTGGGGCGAAAACGGTAGGTCTTTGCTCTATCGCATGGTGCATGATCAAGGGGTGTTCAGAAGCGGATCGTTAGGGACGAGATGCCCTACAAAGTGAGACACTGCTGATTCATTGGCGAATGCAGCGGTCTTGAGCAGACAGCACTTTGGCATGGTCATTGGTACCCGTCTCTGTGAGTCTGCCGGTCGGGTAAGGCCAATGGTGGCGATCTTGAGGCTGGCGCGGAGTACAGGAGTATGTGCATGGTGATTGGGTGTACGACATAACCTTTGTGCGATAGTAGCTGCGGGTGATGCTCATAAGACATGTCGCTCATGCACTATCTCGTACTCATATGGCCAAAGACCTCATGCACACAGCTGATCACACGGCTGGCGATGAAACTGCAGACAACCGCGAAACTCTCTCACGTGCTGTGGCGTCCAGATTGTCGCATCCTATCGCTGCAACTCGCCACGCTATGTATCAGGTGCTATGTAAGCCAGTCTGCTATTCACTTCTTGAGCTTCAACACCTTGCTAAGATCATCACAGCACGTCCTCAACAGCTTCGACCTCGCCTGCTGATCCCCCGTCCCGTAAATCGTCGACATCGCGTCACAGCACCCCGCGACCTTCCCGATGATCATCGCGTTCTCCTCCGTCAGCGCCATCTCCTTGATCCCTTGCAGGTCTCAACAGCATTTACAAATGCTACCATCCTCCCTATCGTCGTACCACAGCTTGGCGGTGTGGTCGAGACCGCCGATAGTTTTGCCAATGACAAAAGGCGAGCTCTGCGCCACATAGCCACTATCAAGCAATCTCTCGTCATCCACGGCGGATCAAGGGAGACGGGAGTGGAGATGGAATGGGGGAACAATGAATCCTCGCTGGGGGTCCGCCACATTTCGGTAGTATGTACTTCGCGTAAGGTGTGTGACCCGCCGCACTGCTGATCGTAAGAGGGAAGGTGGTGAGGATAAGGAATTGTAATGGCGAGGCGGGGATAAGTTGCGCGACCCTCTAGTGTCGCAACTCTCTGATTGAGGGAATATGGAGAGGTCGTTGTTCCCTTCAAACTTCTCTATACGTGGTGTGGCCATCTAGACTCCGTGCATACTAACTTCACTTATTGACATCCAGGATTGCACACAAGTCCCAACAGCACGTCCTCAGCACCTGCGACCTCGCCTCCCCGTTCACGCAAAGCATCGACATCGTGTCGCAGCGCCCCGCGACCTTCCCAATAACCATGGCGTTCTCTTCCGTTAACATCGCCTCATTGATCCCCTGCAAGTTCCGGACACACTCGCACACTCGCAGATGGTGTTATACTCGTCAGAGCTGCAATGTCGAGGGCCAATCTGGTTGAGCTTGCCAATCACTTTGCCAATTATAAATACAAAGCGTGGGGATGGACCAGCGGAATCGGAAGGCTTCTTGTTGGCGGAGGCGAGTGGGGCCATCGACGTCTTCAAGTCCGATAGCTTGGTCGCTTGGTCCTCCAGGCTTTGTTGGAACTAACATGTATGCCATATGTCAGCCGCATGTCCTCTAGGTATGATGATGGATATAACTTTGGTAATCCCAACAACTCACCGCCTTGATGGACATGACCACTCCTTCATCCTTCTTGACATCACCCTCCGCCTTCTTTCTCAGCTCCTTCACCGTGCGATCAGCTTCCGCAACCGCCTGCCACAGGCTGTCATAAGTGTCTAGCAGCGATGGAGCTTGGATTTGGCATCGTCGGCCAAGGCGTCGTCCCCTTTCCCCGATCCCTGTGTAGATCAGACTCAGCGTTCCAGATATGGGGAGAGGGACTGATAAGTGGGCTCACCGTCACAGTGTATTCGGAAATCATTGGGTAAGATTGTACCTGGAGGGGTTTAAGCTCTCTACAGGGCGGTAGATGTGCGCGATTTGAAGGTGGTTTGTGGTTGTGTGGGGATAGCCTATGGAAGGTGCTGGACGGGCGAGGTGTTGCGATCAGCAAGAGCGGGTAGTATAATAAGGAGACAGGTCAAGTTGGCAGGGGTCATCCAGTGCTTCCTTTGTATCGATGTTTGAAGGCCAGACGAGTGCTGTTGTCCAGCAAGTAACCCTCCATGGAGACCATCATCAGCCGGTCTCTCGTCATCCACAGCGGGCATGAGCGGGCAGGAGCAGAGACAAAGTGGGGGAGCGCATGACGTGGGGTTATGGGAGGCCATGATCCTCGTCGTATCCACGAGGTTACTGCCACACTCCGAGGATGGCGGTGTGTTGTATGCAGCTGAGTGAGAGGGCGCAGGAGATGCTGATGCTGGACGAAGACTGGTGATCGTCGCTGATGGAGAAGCAAGAGATCCCGGCGGCTCGCGCCGACCTTGAAGGAGGCTAACGGGGTGGACCCTGAACTTTGGCTCATGATGCTCGCTCGTCTCTGTCGTTGCCGTCTCCCGTTGCCGACTCTGCGTGGGCAATGAAAAAGTACTTTCCACTGCTTATCTCTGCATCCCTCCTCGTCACAGCCCTCGTCTACCTCTTCCAGCCGTACAGCATGTCGATCCACCCCACCACCCTCAAGCCCTACGCCGAGCGCATCGCGCTCCACACCAACCCCACAGCGAAGCGCGTTCTGGAGGTCATGGACCGCAAAAAGACGAATCTGTGTGTGAGCGTGGATGTAACCACCGCTGCTGAGGCTTTGGAGGTTGTCAGGCGGGTCGGTGCGAGCGTCTGTATGGTCAAGGTGTGTCTTCACTACTATCCTATCCCTACTCTTCCCCAAGATATCGAATAATCGCTCGGAAGCTTGTGCCATGCAGACTGGTAACTGACTCGACGACAGACGCACTGCGACATCATCGAGGACTTTACCCACGAGTTCGCTCAGGAGCTCGTCAAGCTCTCCAAGGAGCTCGACTTTGTCATCTTTGAGGATCGCAAGTTTGCCGACATCGGTGCGTTCGCTCAACCTCTTTCGCATTACTGTCGAGCTGACATGACATCCCTCTGCTATCACAGGCAACACCGTCTCCCTTCAGTACTCCTCGGGCCTGCACAAGATCGCCTCCTGGTCAGACCTCACCAACGCCCACGCCGTCCCCGGTCCCGGTATCATCGCAGGCCTCGCCGCCGTCGGCCAGCCCCTCGGCCGCGGCCTCCTCCTCCTTGCCCAGATGTCCTCCAAGGGCTCTCTCGCCGTTGGAGACTACACCCAGCAGACCATGGACATGGCCAAGACCGCCGGTCGAGAGTTTGTCATTGGCTTCATCGCGCAGGGCCGGGTGGACAAGGGGGAGACGGAGGACTGGTTGGTGATGAGCCCCGGGGTGGGGTTGGGGAAGAAGGGGGATAAGCTGGGGCAGCAGTACAGGACGCCGAGGGAGGTGGTATATGATGAGGGGGCGGATGTGATCATTGTTGGCAGGGGGATCTACGGGGTGGAGGGTGGAGAGCAGGCGGTCAAGGACGAGGCGGAGAGGTACAGGACCGAGGGGTGGAAGGCGTACGAGGAGAGGCTGAAGAGGGAGGCGTAAGCCGTGAGCAGTGAGCGTGCAGGGGAGTGTCTAGAAGCCATATCAATGTCTCGTGTCAAAGCATGTCAATTGTTCACATAGCAGTACATATACCCCACTCAGCTTCCTCTCTTCCACTAGTCATAGTCCGAGTCCACCTCAATCACCCCATCATCCCCATCATCATCCTCATAGTCACCCTCATCGAAGAAATCGTCCTCCCCCAACATCGTCGCGTCGATTATCTCCTGCTCCGTCGCCAGCCTCTGCGCGGGGGCAGCCTGCGGCGCAGGCTCGGGGGCGGGCGCAGATCGCTTGAGCGAGTTACCCCCGCCGAGCTTGGCCCACGGGTCAGGCTTCTCCTCTGCAGCCGTCTCCTTCTCCTTGCCCTTCACGCTCCCTCCCGTCGTCGCGCCCCCGGTCTTCCTCCCCTTGAGAGTGTTGCCCTCCCCGCCGAAAGGCTGGGCAGCCTCAGGCACTGCCTCGGTGGTAGGCTTGGGCGCCTTGGACGGGTCGTATGGGGTGTACTTGAAGCCGAAGAAGAACTTCCCGGCGGGGAGGACGAGCGCGGCGGGTACTTTGCGGTCCGCGTCGTTCAGCGAGTCGGGGGTGATTATCCGGGGGCCACTACGTGTGTGGAGCAACCGTAAATACCGTGTTCGCAATGTTACGTGAGTAGGCGGGCATCGGCCAGAGTACTCACTCGTGACGGTTTATCGTGCTGCTCGCATCCACCTGCTCAATAGGCTTCGCCAGCCCCTTCCCCTTCACCTTCCTCCCGCTCAGACTATGCCCCACACCCGTAAAACTCTCCAACGGCGTCGCGTCCCCGCTCCCCCCCGCACCCGTCCGGGAGGTCATCGACGTGCCAGGCCGACTGCTCCCCGCGCTGTGCGTCTCGCTCAGATCAATCTTGAGCTTGTCCGCCATGGTCGGCACCGCTGCAGGTTCCGGTCGAGGGGGCTCGACGTACCCCACCGGGGTGGCAAAGTCGACTTCGAGGTCGGTGTCAATGACGGAGATGCCCGGGCCGGGTGGGGTAATCTCCATGATGAGGAACTCGAAGGTGAGGCCGTTGTAGGTGATCTCGATGATGTCGTTGGCGGAGAGGGTCGAGTAGTAGCGCAGGGCGGACTCGAGGCTGTAAAGGGTGAATTCAATTCAGCGTGAAATCAATAATACAGTTGGCCCAAAGATGCTACGCACACTGCCTTGGCGTCAGACACCTGCAAAAAGTCGGTGGACTGCGCTTGGATCTTGACCATCTTGCCCTTGGGCAGCTTTGCACCCGTCAGCCTGATGGGGTCGCCCTCCGTCAAATTGAGCGTTTTCATCATCTGCGCAGTGCATTGTGGGATGTCAGCTTACACTCCAATACAGGAAGACGCTACTTGAAGCTGATCAGACGCACCCAAGCGGGGAGGTGCACCACGCCCTCATCAGCGATGAACTCGAGCACACCGCAGTGTGTCGTGTGCGTCGTGGGGCTTCGCGGGTTGCGAAGCTGGAACGTCCACGGGCTGTCGATATCGAGCGAGGCTGCACATGAGGAGTCGAGGCGTCAACGGCTTCCCTGCTTAGTGACTATGGAGGAATACAGTCAGCCGGGACGAGACGTACTGAGCTTCGCGAGGGCCGAGGGTGGCATGATGACTTTTAAACACACGTCCTGTCAGCTTTGGAATCAGGGGTAAAGATGTAGGACTCACTCTTGCCGCCATACATGACCTCGGGACGCTCACGCCCGCCCATGACCGCCACCGAGTACGCCTTGAGGTAGATGTCGAACGCACTGTATCACCCGGATCTATCAGCTCTGTCCTGGTATGACGGCCACCTGGCTAGCTCGATGTGCGCGGTCCAGGTGGCATGAAAGGCAGTCATGTGCCTTTGTGCTTTGCCGTTCGCATAGCTGCAAGAGGACAAGGCTTACGAAGGAGGAGGCGCCCTCGCGAACCCGCCCATCATGCCCCCAGCCATGAGCTGCTGGAGGATACTGCTAGGGCCCGGCATAGCAGGGGGCTGAACGTAGTCATCCTCGTCTGTAATGGGAAGATCGGGTCAGCATGTATCGAGCGGGAGAGGGAAAGCGGTAGGTGGGAGCGGAGTGGATGAGTGGGGTGGGCAAGGTGGAGGAGGGCGGGAGACGAGAGGGGCGAACCTTCTGAGCCGGTTTCGTAGCCGTGGTTCATTGTGGAAAGTGTCGTTTGGTGTGTAGCTAGATGTGAGAGGTGGTGATTGGAACCGTTGAAGAGGAGAGCCGGTGAAGATACCAATCAGAGCTAAGGAAACGGATAGATGAGCCAGAAGAGTCACAGACAAGAGGACGCGAACAGTCTGACGCACACCCAGCGTCTCGACGGGACCTGAATTATTGGGCCGCCCAGATGATGCTAATGGGCACAAAACAAACTCCCGGCGATGGTACACTTTCGGCCAACTAACCCAACATCAACCGGCCTCCCCAAAAAGTGAGGCACAAGTACAACTGTCCTCGCTGGCATGAAGCCTCCGCACCTCCACTCACCTGCATCGATACCACATCATCATCATCTTCACACCTTGCAGCACTGCACGACAGCTGCCCCTTCAGCATGTCCAACCCCTATCTGCCCCACTCTCCGCCCTCCACATCCACCTCCACCTTCTCCCCTTCGTACAACCCCTACTCTCCCTCACCGCACCCCGCCTCCGCCTCCGCCTCAGCAAAGGACCAGCCCATCACTCGCTCGCGCACGCTCTTCTACTTGTCTATCCGCGATTCCTCAGCGGCGCCTTTCTCGCGGAGAGGAGGGGCAAGAGGAGATAAGAGAGCGGAGAGAGAGTACGGGGAGAATGTAGGGCTGGATGATGGGGAGGAAGGGGAGAGGCTGATCGGAGGGAGAGAGGGATGGAGGGAAGTGGGCATGAAGGAGCTGCCGCCGAAATGGTGAGTGCTGTTGTAATCACGGGTAGCCAGTTCGAAGCGAATGCTTGTATAATACCCGATGGCTCGCTCTATGATTGCCATTGGCTTACCATCTCTATTACAGGGTTGACATCAGCGAAGAAGTGGAGGAAGTCCTCAGTCGCGCCAAGATGAAGAGTGCGTTCAGTGCTGTCTTTTACTGACTTGGACCTCTGACTAACTTGACTGGTGGATTTGGGCATATAGTTGCTGCACTGGATAAGCTGCATGCGAAACACGTCTTACCAGGGTTCACTGACCGCTCTGCCGAGGAGCGTGAGATTGAACGACAAACCACTGACATCACACGGGTGAGCTGCATCGCAGTTGCTGCCTTCGCGTGAAAGCTGAAACACAAAGCTGATACACCACTCCCCTCACAGGACTTTCGCCGCTGCACTTCCCTTGTCGGATCAGTACAGCCCGCTCGGGGTGCACATCGCGTAGAAGTCGTAACGGCAAAGAACGTCCAGCGTGGGCTGGCGCAGAAGGTGCAGGAGACGTCGGGGATGTTCCGGAAGAAGCAGAGGGTGTACATGCAAAGTAAGCCCATCGTATCGCCGTCCCGACTAAGAGTACAGACATACGATGCTGACGATATAAGTTGTAGAGCTCCAGGGGCATGCTATCAAGAATAAGGATCTGATGGTGGCTAGCGGAGCGATCACATTGAAGGGGACGGATGTTCTTGACGAGTTACAAGAAGACGAACAAGCTGTAAGCTAGCTACGAGCTCTTTTCCCAGCTTCCGCCAGCTGACATAACTCCTCGGCAGTCCCAAACCCAGCTCCAATCCCAATCCCAAGGCGCCGTAGCAGTCGACATCGACATCCAATCCCGCACCAACGAGATCACCCAGATCGCGTCATCCATCTCCGAACTCGCCGAGCTTTTCCGCGATCTCGGCAACATGATCGTAGAGCAGGGCACAGTGCTGGACAGTGTCGAGTACAACGTTCAGCAGACGGCGCGGGAGCTTGACGGTGCTGTCGAGGAGCTCAAGGTCGCCAGGCGGTGGGTCAGCTTTCTGTATATGTCCGAAGACAAAGCTGACGACGGTCAACCACGCAGGTACCAAGCCAACACCGGCCGACGGAAATGTATCCTATTTCTCGTGCTCTGCATCCTCGGCCTCATCCTTGTCCTCATCTACAAACCCCGCGGCCACTCTTCTGCGCCGGTAACATCACCCGACGCGAGCGCGGCAACCGGGATCGTATTACCAGCTGAGTCGGGGGCCGCGTCGGGGGTGGAGTCGGCGACGGGGTCGGGGACAAGTACGAGGACGAGGACGAGGTTGAGGACGAGGACGCGGACGAGAACGGGTACGAGGACAGGTGCAAGGACGGCATCGGCGTCGGCGTCGCGGCGGCCGCATCTGGCGAAGCCACCACCCCTGCCGACGGCGGTTGACGAAGACGTGGGGTGGTAAATGGCGGTCACTACAGACCGAGGGGAACAGGGGAGCGAAGTTGGCAGGAGGGGCCGCCAGGCATCTTTGTACATCAGTGCAAGCAACATACATATACGGACGCCTATGTGCGGGACTACTTATCGACATTTGCCAGCCTCAGACCACCTATATTGCCGTGTCCTCAGCACCATCCGCCCTTGTCATCCTGGGCATAGAACTCCTTCCAAGCCTGGGTGTCCGCCGCCACCAAAGCCTGGGCCAGGTCATCTCTAGCGGTTGACTCACAGCGACGAGCATTCGACGCAGTATCTTTCCACACCGTCCTCCCACCCAGCAGCATCTCGACTTCCCACTGCGCTTCCTCTAGCAGGGTGCCCTCACCGCTGATGATCACCTTGGTTGAGTTGAATCGAGGAGCGCCACACCCGTGGCGCGGGAAGTACCACCGGACGAAGCGATCTGCACGCAGCATGTTCTCCGTCCTTTGGCTGATGTCCAGGTGTGGGGGCGCGTAATTGGCAGGCCTGGAACGTCTGTTGGTGACGATTGACTCGAGATGAGATACCAGTTCCTCAAGCCACTGATCATCCCTGTTGTCCTCGGCGAGAGCTTCTTCCTTGCCCTCTTCGCCAAGGAGAGAAGGCAGAGCGCCAGTGTTGTCCTCGGCGATGACTTCTTCCTTGCTTTCGCCTGGAGAAGAAGACGGAGAGCCTGTGTTGTCGCCTGGGAGGCCCTCATTCTGCTCGGGTAGATACCAAGGCATACTGGTCTGGAGAGGGACCGTATACACAGCATAACGTGGATAGTGCGGAGTAGCGGAGAGGGTGGGGAGTTGAGAGGAGTTGTTGGGCTGTGCGGCAGCAGCGCCCTGCGCTTCAGACGAGGGCGAGTGGGCGACCTTGAGTTCAGAGATATCCGTCCTGAGATCCTCCAGACTGTCTGTGTTCTCTTTGGAACGAGACTCGAGATCATCAAGCCGCTCAGTGATGGCTGCGTTCTGCAATTCCCGAGGTCAGCGTCAGCGAAACACGAAATGATGGCGTGGTGGGTGACGGGCAATGGTAGACTGACGGAGCTCATGATCAGGCTGAACATCTTCCTGATCTCCTTCATATCTTCCCGCTGCTTGTCTAGCACCTTATCTAAGAGGTGTTGGAAGTCCTGGATATCTCCCGCGAGGTTGTCGACGGCCGCCGTCTGTTCGCGGAAGCGGCGATCAAGGAGGTCAAGGCGGGTTTCGTCCATTTCTGTTATGGCGGGAAGGGTTGATGCGATATTAGGAGTATATGTTCAAGTGTGGGGACAGATGTCGACTCGTCTTTATGCGAATCGAGTGAAAAACGGAAGTGAAAAATGGGTTGCGGCGCAAGTAAGATGAGGTGTGAACAGCGAGCATTATGACTCACGACGACGCCGATGTCTATCCGCCCCCGGCGGGTTGGATTGCTGGCAGCTTTTTAGCCTACTAACCTTGCCACTCGCTGGTACACCCGACTCTGATCGCTGGCAGGCGGATCCATCCGAGATGAGGCAATCACCCCAGTGTGCGAGATTGTATGAGAAGTACATACTTTGCATCTGACCTAAATTCCGACAAGTACCAACTTACACTACTCAACTCCTCATACAACGTCCAACTCCTCACGCCTGCTCGTGCTCGTAAAACTGCTTCCACGCAGTCGGATCAATGCTGATCAAAGCCCGGGACAGATCCAAAGTCGCCCTACCCTGTTCGGCGAACTCGTAGCTCCCTTTGGCCTTCCATACCACCTCCCCGCTCATAATCATCTCCACCTCCCAGGCGGTGCTCTCATCCAGTGTTCCTTTTCCGCTAGAAGCTGTCTTCGTCTGCTTGAAGACAGGGCGGCTAATTCCATGCTTGGGGAAGTACCAGGTCACAAAGCGCGTAGCCCGATGGTCACGGGCAATGGTATCCGCCAGATCGAGGGTACTTGGTGGCTGGGCAACCCGATCCTGGGTGGCAACTTTGATTTGATTCTTGAGAATGGCAAACCACTGGGCCTGGTTGAGTGTAAGGGCATGATGTGTGGATGTGTTAGGTGGGGTGGGAGGCTTGTACAAGGACTCGAAGAAAGCCTTGGAATTGATTGGAGTGGATGTTTTGGCGGGAGGGGGAACGGGGGATGAAGCCGCATTCGTGCGTGGGGTGGCAGCTCCAGGTTGCACGGGAGCGCTTTTGGGAGCAGTCGACGCAGAGGGCGTGCTCGACACAGCGCTGCTGGTGCTGGCAGTGGGAGTTTGGGGCATGGGCTTGATGGCCAGTACATGGGCTTCAAGGGACGCCTGACTGGCCTGCTGGGCTTTGACGCTGGCCTCGAGGGTGTCAAGCCTCTTAGCGATGGCTTTGTTCTGTCATTTGTGTGGTAAGCGGTGGATCTGGTGATTGCCTTTCCTCACCGACCAACAGCTCACCGAGTTCAGCACCAGCGTCATCATCTTCATGACCTCAGACATCTCCGACTTCACACTCGTGTCATCACGCTGAGTGACGAGGTCCTGCATGGATTGCTGGACGTCGCTCGCCTTGATACGCCGTTAGCGCCCGCATCTTCAGAGCCCACTCATAAAACAAATTGCACTCACGATTGAGGTCCTCAGATCAGCGATAGAGCTTTGCACCTTATCTGTGGCTTCCGTCTGCGCTCGCATGCGGGCGTCGATAAGGTCCAGACGGTCTGTCGTGCTCTCGGACATCTGGGCTAGTTGTCAGGCATAGATAGCTTCCAGTATAACATCCAATGGACCCACTGTTTGATGCGGAGTCACTGGGGTGTCCATTATTGATGCAGGCCCCTTCGTTAGTCAAATCCCACAAGGAGGTCGGCATAGAACAGAAAGGCAGATGATGGGAACGGTGGCAAGAAGAGCGTTGTCGCCGGGCGCGCTCAGCCGACGCGGGGTGACGGTGCCGCACGTGGCAACAATGCGGGTCCCGCGCCTGGCGCGCTGGGCGGGGAAGCGCCGTCCATAAAATGCAGTTCGCGTTTGACTTCTCGTCCTCCTCTCTTCATCCTCTCACAATCCACAGCACACACCATAGCACATCTTCCTTCCCTTCCTTCCCTTACCCCTCACTTCTCTCACACACACCCTCTGTGGCCATAGACCCCTCCTCACACTCCTGTGAACAACCCCCTCCCTAGCACACTCTTTAGCACCCCGTTCGTTACCCCCATCATGAGCACCACCCCTACCCCAACCCCTACCTTCCCTCCCTCCCCTCCTTCCCAGGTGACAGAAAGTCCATCTATCCCTCAGCATGAGGTCAGGCTGTATGGTCTCAACGTATCAGGTAAGCTCTTCGCCATCTATGGGTGCATAGACGCAGCACATCTGACGCCACGGCCACAGTGACAACTGACCACCTGGTCACCTTCTTTGCCGCCAACAGTGAGCTATCTCTGCTTCTCCTTCTTAATCCTGCGCGCCTATCTCTTACTACACTATTCCGGTGACTGACGATTTGCCACTCGTAGCCAAGGTCCTCGGTGTGCTGATCCACCCTCAAGCCAACAACTCTCACCAGTGGGCTCAAGTGTGGGTCAGCTCTGAAGCCGACGTGCAGAAGTGTCTGGATCTCAAGCAGCACCTCGCGCCAAGCGGCATGTGAGTGCCACTCATCTTCCACATGCTTCCGTTCGATAGTCTATGGTAGCTGACCATATCTTAAAGCACTCTTCTCCGTGCCCCTCCCCCTGCTCCACCAGCGCCGGCCCTCCTCCCCGCCCCGTCTCTGGTGTCCACACCCGAGGGGAAGATTGGCACCGGTCCAAACAACTCCTTCGAGCTGCAAACCCCACCCACTCCTCCCTCCGGGTTCGTGGGGCGCAGCCTCAGCTCGAGCTTGAGCATGCGTACGGACAACGCGAGCCTGGGCTACAGGCATGTCGACCCGCAAGGGCCTTTGCCGAGGAATTTGTACATCATGGGGTTGCCCTTGGATATGACCCAGTGAGTAAGCGGTTGCAGTGGCTGTATGACAGAGTACTGACGATGACACGCGAACAGGGTTCAATTCAAGGCGCTTTTCGCGTCGTACGGGATGGTGGAGCATTCAACTTTGCTCTCCCAGCTCGACGGCATGGGTCGCAGGCGGTGGGTCTGACTGTGATGGTGGTATGACAATGGCACCGGCTGACCCGAGATGATAGCGGCTTCATTCTCATGTCTACCCACCGGGAAGCTGTTGAGGCCATGAAGGCTATGAACGGGACCTGGCACGAGTGAGTCTCACCATGGACGAATTCAGCTGACAATGTAGCGGATTTAGGATGGACGTGTCTTGGGCGTTGGTCCAGCGTGAGGCGAAGCAGTTTGGTCTCAGCAGTAAGCTATACCGAAGAGTGTGGATGTAGCTGATCCCAAGACCACTTAGGCGCCATGCCCAACCGGGTGATCCATCCTCCTACGGTACCCACCCGACGGGAGCCTCAGGAGGAGTGCTCGGTCATCGTCGAGAATCTGGTGAGTTTCCACTGTGCCAGGCTTTCGCTCACCCACCAGGCCGTCGCCTACTTCCCCAACGCCGGCACCATCCGAGAGATCTTCAGCCACTTCGGCCCTGTCTCACGCGTCACCGTCCTCTCCGCTACACCTCTCCAGGTCCTCATCCAGTTCGAGCACGCCGTTTCGGCTACCGCCCTCATCAACGCCGACGGGCTTAACCTCGGCGGGCGACCAATCGTGGCACGGCGCTACACGAAGCCTGTGCTTTCCCCCGAGCCCATGACCACCCGCCTGCCGTTCGACCCCTTCGGCGGCCAGCAGACCTTTGCGCAGCACGTCTCCCGAGTCACCTCTCGGAACGTCGCCGATAACCTCGACGTCAACAGCAAACCCTTCGTGCCCGTCGGGTGGCAAGGCGCCAAGTCGGGCGATACCCAGATGCTGAGCCAAGTACAGACACCCAAGACCGTCGAGACGCGGCCGGCTGCCCCCCGCGCGAGCGGCCGGGAGAATGTGCCCCCGATGCAGAGCAAGCTGCAGCAGGGAGGTGGGCAGACTGGAGTGGCAGGTCTGTCGGCAGGTCTGTCGGGCATGACTCTGGCCCAGAGCCGCTGCCAGGTATCCCCCAGCTGGTGTGAGTCAAGTTTGTTCTCTTACTGCCGACCCACTAACACGTGGCCCGCCAGAGACAAGCCCGCTATGCCTCCTACTTACTCTACCGGCGGCAATACTCACTGCTTCAAACTGCCAGGCCTCGCCTACTACTCCCGCAGGCGTGCTCCTCACCCCATTACTTCCTTCCATTTCTTTTTCACTCTTTTTACTCTGGGAACCCTCTTCTTGCTTGTAGTGTAGCCCGTCCAACTTCGCATCATTCTCTCCAGCATCTCGTGATCATCCCCTTTCGCATCAATTCCATGTCCATGTGCCATACCTGTTTGCATATACAGAGTCATTCATAGCTAGCCTTATGCATCACGACGTTATAAGAGTGTACATCATCGCCCGAACTGTGTGACATTGTTAGTTCCGCCCCAATCGCACAACGGTTGAGCTGAACTCACAAGCCTCTCCGACACCCACCCCGTCCACCCGGCCTGTGCCTCCGGCTCATCCCACCCATACTCATTCCCCCCGCTCTTCGTCTTCGCCACCGCCTGCGCCGCAGGCTTCGCCCGGATAATCTGCCGGTTCTGCACCTGTATCGGCGTCCCAGGCCCCACCCCCATCGCACCCACCAGCCCATCCCCGCCCTCCACGAGCGTGCACCCCGCCGTGCTCCCCGCGCTCGCCACCTTGAACGCCACCATCCACCTGCCGCCGACGATATCGCCGTGCCGGCGGAGAGCGAAAGCCGCAGCGGTGGGCGAGCTGAAGTCGACGATGTACCAGTTGGAGCCGGCGGGGCCGGCGCGGTATGACGCGACGGGGCCGAATTGCGAGAGGTAGTCTTTCATGGTGCCGAGGACCTCCATGGGGGGGCCGAAGATGTGGAGGGTGGTGGTGGTGGGCGTGGGGATGAGGGATGAGGGAGTTTGGAGTCTGCAGAGTGGCACGTTATTGTTCAGCTTGGCTTCATTGTGTACCCCTGGGGTACGTGTTTGTATGGGGGGGAGAGAGACTCACTCGGAAGAGTTGGTGAGCGTCGCCACCCGTGTGTCGATAGAACTATCCCGCAAGCTGGCGGTGGGGGGCATGTCCTCGTCCATCGCTGCTGACTGGGCAGCGCTGATTGCTGCGCTCTGCTGGGCCAAATTCCTCGCTCGGGTGTGTCTCGGCGAGAGCCCGTCCCTGTCACGACCAGATATCATCAGCTTCACTGTTCGGCTCGTTCGCCTCCGCACAAACGCAGAAGCTTACCTCTCCTGAGTCGCCCCGCCATACCTCCCCGCCTGTGGACTCCTCCTCGACTCCTGCGGGCTCCCCAACCCCCCACCCGCGCTCGGGCTAGTCCCCAGCGCAAGCTTCCCAGCAGTAGACGACGCAAACGAAGGGAGGAACTTGATGGAATCCGCCATCCGGTTGTCTTCAGGGTCGAGCTCGTCGCCTGCGAAGCGGGCGGCGCGGGAGGTGGACTGGGAGCGCACGAGGCCGCTGCCGAGGGCGGGGGCGCTCTGGGCGGGGGTGGGCGCGGGGCGGGAGGGGGTGGACCACCAGTCGTTGGACATGTTGCGTGGTGGTGAGCGGTTTGTTGGAGAGGAGAAGATAGGGGACGAAGGGCTGTGGCGAGGAGGCGGCGGGCGGGTGGCAAGGTAAGTGCTGCTGAAGATCAGGATAGACTGACAGAAGAGGACAGAGGATGAATGGATGTTGGTTGTGTGCGAGATCATGCATCCGACAAGCTGACAACTGAAAATGTCAGCTATTGACGGAATCAAATGTTTCTAATCAGGCTAATCAGGCCTCGACTTATTCCTAATGAGCGTCCAAGACAATTACAAATCCGTGCCAGCCTCTCTTTGAGCTTCTGAATCGCGAGGCCACATAACCATGCATACCAAACTCTGCGCATACAAGATCGAATGATATCGCCCAGAATTACCTAGTATACCTTTAACCCAAACTCCCCGCTCAAAAAACAACAGAACAGAATTAACTTAGTACGTGTACCTAAAGTGCGGGTTCTTCAAATCCGTCATGTCCGCCTCGCCATTGATCTTGCCCAGCCTGATCCTCTCCTCCTCGGTGATCCCGTCCGCCTTGGCCTGGCGATCGCGCTTCGCGTTGATCCAGATGTAGTAGAAGCGGAGGATGAAGATTACGACGAAGGTGAGGCCGAAGCAGATGGCGGAGGCGATGAGGCCGGGGCGGTAGAGGGGCGCGTCCTTGGCTTGGTACTGTGAAGAGGGGATCACGTCGTCAGTTGCTGCTTAGAGAGAGAGCACCTAAGGTTACGTGAGGACTCACGAGCTGACTGCCGACCATGTTACCCGCGCAGTACCCGACGAACGAGAAGACGTTCGCGACAGACGCCTTGGTCCTCCCCGTGACGTTACTGGGCAACATCGACCACCCCATGAACACCGCGGTAGAGTAGATCGACATGGTCAACAGACCACCCCATCTCTTCCACCTGTAGTCGTACTCCTGGGGCAGGAGCGCGGCGACGAGCAGACCGCTGCAACCGGCGGCCATGGAGAAGGCCATGAAGTAGGTTCGGGTGTTGCGCCAGCGGGTGGAGAGGACACCGGAGAGGATGTTGAAGGAGCCGCCCATGGCGCCACCGGGCATGTTGAGGAGGATGACTTGGAGGGAGGTGAAGCCGAAGGACTGGGGAGATGTCAACTGTGTCCATGGATCGCGAGATCGGAAGTTCAAAGCTCACCTTGGTGACAAGACCGCCAAAGACGCCGTAGCCGCCGTTGCTGTTCGCCACCTCGTCAGCCACGTCCACCTTTCAAGAGGCACCGCAAACTCAACACTCACGGAATGTCACACAAGAACGAGATGAGGAAGTAGCAGTACACCTGAGGGTCGTAGAGACACTCGATCACCTGGTCCCACTTCCACTCAGACTTGCCTCCACCAGAGCTCTGGTTCGAGACGATCCTCGCGCGCGCCTGCTTCTTCTCCTCGGGGGTGAGCCAGCGCACCTCCTCGGGCGTGCCGATCCACCAGAACAGGACGAACGACCAGAGGACGGTCATCCCGCCGAGGAAGAGGTTGATGGCGCGCCACGGGGCGATGGTGTTGTGGTTCTGGGTGCCGACACCGATTCCATAGGTGATGACACCGGTGAAGACTGCGCGTCTTGTCAGTTTCCGGTCGAGCACTAGCGGTGTCAGGCAAGCAACTCACTGGCGAAGAAACCGTTCTGCGCCAAGAAGATCATACTCCTGGAGCTGTGCTCCTCCCTCTTGTACCAAGAGGCAACAATCATGAGGAAACCGGGAGAGATACAAGACCTGTACGGGTGTCACATGAGCTTCGGTACTTGTGAAAGAGCTCAAGATCGGATGTGGGACTCACTCAAAAGCACCAATGAAGGTCCTCAAGACCATCAACCCAGCCCAGTTGTGGCACACGGCCAAAAGCATGACCATGGCGCCCCAGAGGAACACGGCAATCGACATGAAGCGGCCGAGGGGGAGCCTCTGCATGGCGTAGTTCATGGGAGCCTCACTATTAGATTGAGTCAGCCACGGTCTGCACAATGAAGAGTACCGAATGGACTCACAAGACAAGGTAGGAGAGGTAGAAGATGGTGGACAACCAAGCGGTCTGCTGGCCATGGAGGCCAGTGTCCTCGATGATGCCGAAGAGGGTGGAGTTTGAGATGGACTGCTTGTCGGCATACTGGATACCGCTGTGAAGTGGATAGCGTCAGCTTGTCATCTCTACACAGGTCCTTTATAGCCACGACACAGACACGTACTAGGCGATAGCCATAACTGCGACAGATGTCAGCTACGAACAACGAGTCGATCTGAGAAACGTAGCTTACTAGGCATGAGATGCCAGTCGATCTTCCTCAAGAGCTTCTTGTTCTCCTCCTCAGTGTAGTCGGCCTCCGCCTCGACGGCGCTCGTAGGGGCGACCTCGTCCATGACCTTCTCGTCTGCGATCAAGTCGGGGTGCGACTCTGTGGCCGACAGATTGTTGTCTGTGTGGGGGAGTGCCATGCTGTCTGGGTGGATGTCGAGAGGGTGCCGTGGGGGTGCGATAAAGACAGCTCTGGTGACCTTTTATGTCTACCTTCGGAAGAGCGAGAAGACAGACATCCCTGTCCCGGTTTCTTGGACGATCGGATCTCGGACCCCGCTGCGCGTGGTATCTTGTTCTTGTGGAGAAAGATAGGTCCGCCCCGATGCTTCCCTTGACGAGATAGCCGTTCACCGGGGGAGATGTGGAGAAGAGAACAAGCATATCAGCGCGCAACAGCGTCCACAACGGCAAAGACGACTCGCACAGTCAAGCTGGCGTTCAAAACACGTCGGATCTGCCTATAATCGGTCGGAATACGCGAAGATAAAACGCCACGTCGGCGAGTCCCCGACGCGAATGCGGGGAAGCCGTTCCTCGGTGCAGCTTCATCTCTGCTCCAGCCGAGCTCATCGTGCACCGTCCAGCCAAAAACACCACAGAGCTCTCTGTCATGTGCATACAGCCTGCTCCTCCCTGCCCTTGCTCTGCCGGACGTTCTTCTGCCGGGCCAATCAAGCGTTCATGCGGATCGACAGGGCGTTCGGTATTCGGCTTCCTACGACTTCCCGAAGAAGACAGCGCGCTTCTCTTCTCCTCCACCCTTCCTCATCTCGCGCGTAAGCCGAGCCGAACGATCTTTGGCCAAGCTCTCGGTGAGCAGGTGAGGTCGAACTTGTAAGATATCTGTAAAACCATCTTTGTGCACATCTTCCGTAGAAGCCACCCCCATCCTACCAGCTTCAAACACCATCGACATGCCTGTAGCGGTGAACGAGACGACGACGACGAGCAAGTACAAGCTGCTTGATGTGGAGGAGGTCTTGGGCAAGCTGTCGCTGCCCGACAAGATAGCTCTGCTGTCTGGCAAAGGTGAGCTCATTGTATGTCTATTGTCTGGACGCAGAGCTGACGTGCTTGCAAGACAACTGGCATACCAAGGACTTTCCTGCTTTGGGGGTGCCATCGCTGAGAGTGAGGCTGCCGTCAGCACCATTCCCAGTGCCAGAGATCAAGCTGACCACGAGCACGTTGTAGCTCTCTGACGGTCCCAACGGATGCCGCGGTACCAAATTCTTCGAGGGCGTACCCGCTGCGTGCTTCCCCTGTGCGACTGGCCTGGCTAGCTCTTGGGACGTGGATCTAATCGACAGAGTCGGCGTGGCCATCGGAGATGAGTGTCGAGCCAAAGGTACGTCCAGCCACCACGTGTTGTGTGTGTTGATGCTGACCACTGGACAGGTGTGCATGTGCTTCTCGCCCCTACGGTGAACATGCACCGCACGCCCCTCAACGGCCGAGGGTTCGAGAGCTTCTCTGAGGACCCGTTGCTTAGCGGACGGCTCGCTGCGAGTCTCATCCGGGGATGCCAGAGTACAGGGGTGGCGGCGACGCTGAAGCATCTTGTGTGCAATGACCAGGAGACACTCCGAGTGAGTCTGAGTTCTTTTTCCACGATGGGAAAACGTATTGACTCAAGCCGCAGTACGCCATTAGTGGTGAGCAGGAAGATTCGTCATAATGTCTAAGCCACCATACTGACTCGCTGTAGCCGAGATGGACGAGCGCACTCTGCGTGAGATCTACCTCAAGCCGTTCGAGATAGCCCTGCGAGAGGCCAACCCTTGGGTGGTCATGACCAGCTATAACCGGGTGAACGGTGTGCATTGCTCCGAGACGAAGAGCTTGATCGAGGGTGTTTTGCGAGGAGAGTGGGATTTCAAAGGTGAGTCTAGACGTACCGTCCTAATGCCTGCGGAGCAGCAAAACTTACACTTCTCCTAGGCATGGTCTGCTCCGACTGGTACGTGGACATAGCTGTCGTACAAAGAGCATATCTAATAACACGTACACCTCACGCAGGCATGGAACATACTCCGTCGACGAAGCCATCCACGCCGGCCTCGACCTCGAGATGCCTGGCCCTTCTATCATCCGCGGCTCTGCCCTCCAGCGGATGGTTACCTGCGGGAAAGTCACGGAGGATGAGATCACTGAGCGTGCGCGCAACGTGCTCAACCTCGTCAACAAGTGCATCCCGTCTGGTATACCGAGTATGGCAGAGGAGAGGGAGAATGAGGCCCCGGCGGTGGAACTTATGCGCGAGTCGGCTGCTGTAAGTTGCGGTAGATGTGATGATAGCTGCGAGACGTGATTAGAGAGGCTGACCATCCGCTGCAGGATGCGGTTGTACTGCTCAAGAACGACTCCGGTGTTTTGCCCATCTCGAAGAGTGCCAAGCGGATAGCAGTCATTGGCCCCAACGCTGGGCGGGCGGAGGTTTCGGGCGGTGGGAGCGCTGCTCTGCGGCCGACCTACACTGTCAGCCCGCTCAAGGGGATTCAGGCTGAGGCTGGGCCTTCTGTCGAAGTGGTGTACGCCGCGGGTTGTGATGCCCACAAGCTCACTCCTCTCCTTGTGAGCTGAATAGAGGTAGACATGTAGGAAGAGCCCAGCTGACTAGTATTTGCACCAGGGTGACGACCTCGTGAATGCCGAAGGCAAGCCTGGGTTCGACATCTCCTTCTTCAACCACCCGTTGTCTCAACCGTCTCCCGCCATCCACTCTCTCACCACCACCAACTCCAACATGTTCTTCAACGACAACCTCCCGGACGAGCTGTACAAGGCTTGCTATGCCCGTGTGACGGGGACGTTCACCCCCACGCGGACTGGGATCTACGAGTTTGGCTGTGGGGCTTTGGGAACTGTGGATCTCTACGTGGATGACGTGTAAGTCTGACACAAGTCACTCGCCGCCTCGGGCTCTCGCTGACTTGAATCCGCTCAGACTTCTGATCGACAACTCTACCGCCCCTGTCCCTGGCGAGCTCTTTTACGGCAAGGGCTCGCGAGAGGAGACCGCCGAGATCCACCTCGAAGCCGGCGTCGAGTACGCCATCCGCCTGGACTACGCGTCGCCTTCCGCTGGTACGGCGTTTGTCGGTCCCCTGGCGCTCAGTTCGCGAGGTGGTGTGAGGTTTGGGGGGTATTTGAAGTTGTCGCCGGAGGAGAACTTGAGTGAGGCTGTGGAGCTTGCTAAGGGGGCGGACGTGGTTGTCCTCGTGGCTGGGCTGAATGCCGGTGAGCTTTCTCGAACCTCACCTCACGTGGACCAGCAGCTCATTATACTCGCAGAGTTCGAGACAGAGGGTTTCGATCGCACCGACATGTCTCTCCCCTCCCCCTCCCTCAAGCTCATCAACACCATCCTCTCTCACCGGCCAGACACCATCGTGTGCATCCAATCCGGCACGCCCGTCTCCATGCCCTTCGCCCCTTCCACCTCCACCCTCGTGCACGTGTTCTACAACGGAAACGAGGTCGGCAATGGTCTCGCGGACGTGCTATTTGGCAAGGTCAATCCGTCGGCGAAGTTGCCGTACAGTGCACCGGAGCGGGTGAAGGACTATGCTTCGCATAGGGGATCGGAGAAGGTGCCGGCGGAGATGAGTTTTCCGGGGAAGGGCGGGAAGGTGTACTACCAGGAGGGGGTGTATGTGGGGTACAGGCAGTTTGTGAGCGATGGGTCAGAGGTGGCGTTCCCGTTCGGGCATGGTTTGAGGTGAGTTCTGTGGTACCCCCCCCCCATGTTGTGGTACCCCATGTTACTCGTACACGAAACTAACGTGGCTGCACAGCTACACGTCATTCTCGTACAGCCCCATCGCCCTCGACAAACATACCTTGACCTTCAGCTCCACCATCACCGTCACTTGCACCATCACCAACACCGGTTCCGTCCCCGGCCGAGAGATCGTTCAGATCTACGTCTCCCCTCCCTCCACCTCCACGGTCGACCGTCCGAAGCTCGAGCTCCGCGCATTCGCCAAGACCCGTGTCCTCCAGCCGGGGGAGAGCGAGCTCGTCAATCTCCGGCTTGACAAGGAGGCTTTCGCATACTATGCGGATCGCCCGGAGGGGAAAGGGTGGGAGGTGGAGCAGGGGGAGTACGGGGTGGTGGTGGCCTCTTCGAGCGTAGATGTGCGGTCGAGGGCAGTTGTGGCGGTGCCGGAGGGATTTGGTTTTTAGATCTTAGAGTCGTATATCTTGGCAAGAATCATTGTTGGGCACATTTAGAAGCTACAACCATTATACATTGCCATATCATGTAGCACCATTGCTTGCCCTTCTAATCAAAAATCTATCCAAGATGATGTTGTTGCTGCTGTTGCTGCTGATGTGGCTGCTGATGCTGCTGCTGCCCACCCATGCCCATCTCCATCCCCATCCCACCCGGCCCCACAGCCCCTCCCCCAGGCCCAAACAGCCCCGCAAAATCCACCCCTGGCACCCCCTGACTCCCATTCCCCGCCCACGCATCAAACGGCATCTCCCACATCAGATCCCCTAGCTGGTCATTCCCCTGCCATGTCCAGCCGTTGCCGTTGGCTGGGGTGGCCATGGGGTCGACGAGGAGGGGGGCTTGGGAGTCGTTCGGGTTGACGAGGCCGAAGGATGTCATGAGGCTGTGTGGCAAGGATATGTACGTCAGTGGCTCGTCCATACCGCTCAGTCGGTCGGTCATGCAGCAGTCACGAGTAGGAATACGCACGTGGCAAGGTCCTCCCGCATACCAGGCATCATCCCCCCGAGGTTATCAAGCCTCTCGCTCCACAGATCTTGTTGCTCCAGCGCCTCTTCCTGCGGGTATCTCATCCCGTTTCCTGCTACCCCGCTACCTGCAGCTACACCTGCCCCAGTGCCCGCCCCAGTGCCCGCCCCAGAGCCAGAGCCGGAACCGGAGCCGGACGCCGGCATGCGCGAGCCGTCGGTATTGCCGAGGGCACCGCTGATCTTGCGCTCGTCGTACGCTTTTACGAGGTCTTCGAAGCAGTCGAGGTAGGCGCCTGCAGTGGAGAACTGTTGCGCGTAGAGGAATACTATGATTCGAAGACATGGAAATGGATAGGTTTTGCTGGTCAGCCTCTATCCAAGACATGTCCGTCGTTCAACAAGACGAGACGTACGACATGTGGAGCAGGACCGTAATGCGCGAGAGACGATGGCCGCAGGGAGTGTGTCGGGATGGTTCCACACCACATGCAACAGCGTCAAACCGCTGTGACAGACACATGTTACATCAGCACAGATCATTACGGAGTGGTATCAACATGGCACGCACCTCATGAAGATCTTGGCGAGCACCCATGTCGCCAGGTTCTTTGAATCTCGACGCAGAAGCTGACATTCAATCTGCGTGGTTCGTTAGCTCGTGCTAGGACTGGCGGTCCGGCTTTTAGCTAGACTTACATCCAGAACAGCAGCTGCACTGGCCGCGCACTTGTTCAAGAAGTACGGCGGGGCATCTGCCCTCGCTGCCAACGGTCGCAGCAAGATCTGCACGCACTGCCGTATCACAGCTGGTCAGCCTTGAGCTCAAGCGGTTTCGAGATCGCCAGACGAGCCCGATACCACTCACCCCATGATACTCCAGCTCGAAGAACTCGTGCGAGCACGCCGGGATCCGCACATCCGGCTCTGACGGGTACGCCCCTTGCCACGCATCAAGCTCGCGCATTAGGTCAAGCACGGCGCTCTCTTCGGGTGGGGTCGGGTGGTCGACGGTGTAGACCAGCTCGTGGATCTTGGTTTTGATCTGGCTGAGACGGATCGTGTGGATGAATGATGTCATCTGCAGGACGTAGATGTCAGCTATGCTCCGGAAATTGGAAGACTTGAAGGGGGCTCACAGAAGAAAACCCGCCGTATCCGCTACGATACTCGTCCCCGGGCCTGCTACCATCCAACAAGTTGGCCTGCGCCGCCAAAAGACTGCACAATGATGCGTTGTCTGCAATATTGGCGTCGAGGTTGATAGGCAGCTCGATATCGATATCCCGGTCTTGTATGGCGAACGGCCGGCCGTACTGTATCGAGATCATCCTGTTGTTTTGAAAGTCAGCTTTCTGTGGACTCGTTACCGGACTTCGAACAGCTGCTTACCTGTCAAGGATGTATGCCCCCCAGAACACCCGCTGTCGCATGCAGTACGCCCTCGGGTCTCTCTCCCTGACTGCTACGGAACGTATCCGCCGATGTAGCCCCAACTCGATCGCAGAGCGCACTGCTATCCCGCCGGCATGCCATAGGCTGAGCCCGGAAGTCGTATGGCGGAAGATGTACACGACCAGGAGGAGGAGCGCCTGGACGGTAGAGATGGACTGGTAGTGGGAAAGGGAAATAAAGTGCCGAAGGGCGGTGTTGTAGTAGACCTGTTAAGATGGTTGGTTAGCAAAGCACCAAGCCAGGTGGGCATGTCAGGCGTACCTCGTGCGACACATTCGCCATACCCGAGTCATGCTCGCATAGCTTCGCCCCCAGCCCATACAACATCCACAGAAAGAACGCTCCGAACCCGTCCTCTATCTGCTGGTTGGTAGGCGGGTGCCCATCCGCACCCCACTCGAGTGGCTGTAGTAAGCATAGCTGCGCCGAACGCGCCTGCCATGACTGAATCACGACCCAGTCGAGGAACCCGTATCGGGCTTGTATACGATAGTACACTGTGGAGATGTAGTGGTTGCCGACTGCTTCTGGCGGCGCGGGCGGGAGGGGGATGGGGGTGCCGGGAGGCTCGAAGGTGGAGGCGTGGGGGAGTCCGTGCATGGGTCGAGGGACGCGGGTGTTGCCTGCTGCTGATTTTTGGTGTAATGATCTAGGCGTGAGGGGGTCAGCTGGAGTAGACGGTCAAAACACTGTGTCTACCCAATAGCTGTGCAATGAATACTCACTGCATGAGCACCTTGGCCCACCCTACACCGGAGCTGCCCCCGAGATATAGAGGTTCCGCGCCGCCCTACACTGTCAGTAAAGGTTTGGCTTTGTGTGGACTCACGCTCAAGCTCAAAAACCCAACACCAGTAGCTAGGTTCTCAGACCCCGGTTCCGAGTCGCCGTCCTCCATCGTCTGCGACCGCGCAGCTGAGGTCGGCGTGCGCACTGTAGACGGGCCGGCTGCTGGCGCGTCTGCATCCCTCGGTAGAGAGAGGGAAGAAGACTTGATGAAGGTCTCCAGCTGTTGGATACGACCCTCCAACTCTGCCGTATACCTACGGTCACATTGATGTTCAGCTCGACATCCCAACGACTGTCATTTGGAGACGGCAACCGCGGCTCACCGCTGCAGATGAAGCTCATGCGCCGTCTTCTCCAAGAATTGACATTCGGTATCCGCATTCTCACAGTTGCGACACCGGCTTCCCGACCCCGGCAAGCCTGAATCAAAGGCGTCAGCACCATGCCTCTGCCAAATGAACACGTAAGATTCTCGGGACAATGAAGTGATGGAGACGCGTACATTTCTGTTTCCGACCACGACATCGCTCGCATGCAAGGCCTCTCCTTCTGCGTGGGGGACCTTGTTCTACGCTCTCCGTGCGAGCAGGAGGCATGTTGATGGTCCTGGTGTGCACTTGGGAGCTGCGGTGTGCTTGTTGCGCTTCAGCAGCAGCTTGATTCATCGCCGCAAGATGACTCTCGCATTCGCCCAGACGTGATCGACACACGAGATTACGTAAGGCCGAAGAGTTGCGGAGGAAGCCGCAACCGGGAATGGAGTCTGCCGGCCGTCTGATGGGTCTTCCCTGGATGCAGGGAGCGGCATCGGCGGGGGCAGGGTAGTTAAGGGTAATTAGCCCCTTTATTTACCTGCATCCGGCGAGTGTCCGGGCTGTGGACGGGCTGTGGCCGCCGAGCCTGTTGCTGTTGGCTGTCGCACTCGGAAAGAGACGCCAGCCGCGCAGATCCATGGCAAAAGACGCAAACAGAGGGGGCTGTCTCTCGAGCTCGGTGGTTACACCCACCCGGTTGCGACTTTCAAGATGGACCGGCTCATCGACACACCACGCTGCTGCTCTGCTTGGATTTCTGAGAGAGATTTCTTCATCTTTGTCTATCTCTAGCTCCTCTTGTCAAGAAGGCAATAATCAACTCACCATCTCCCAACAACATCGAGTGTGTCCCCAGTCATGGCACCCGAGAACCAGCCGGAGACGCACCAGCCAGAGCAACCAAATGGTGTTGATGTGCAGGGCGAGGAGGGCTCATCAAGCTCTCAAGCCCAGCAATCTTCATCGGAAGGCGTCGTCAATGAGAAGTCGGAATGGACACTTGCAGGCCAGCTCAAGGTGAGGCCACCCATATCCATCTGCACTACCTTCGTAGAGCTCCTAGAGCACACATGGCTGACGTGTTTCCCCCCAGGCCGACCAAGCTCTCCTCCAGTCCCGTGGCTTGCCACCATACAAATCCCTCGACCTCGCGTACGACCACCTGAACGTGCGGGGCGTAGGCGGCCTCGACAACATCGAGTACGGCGCCTCCATGGGTATCATCCTCGCCCCGTGGCTCCGCCGAAAGTACCGCAAGAAGGCCGCACTCCTCGCAGCCGCGCGCAGCGACGGCGCCGACACCCCCACGTCTGGCTCGGGCCTGTCCAGCACGGACGCCATGACGTGGGCTCCCGGGATGCCAACGCCCGCTAAAGGCCAGCCAGGCCTGCGCAAGGGCGAGCGATTCCTCCTCAAGGACTTTTCGGGGCTCGTCAGAGCCGGGGAGATGATGCTTGTCGTCGGCCGACCGGGGAGCGGGTGCAGCACTTTCCTCAAGGTGCTTGCAGGCCACCGGGATGGTTATGCCGGTGTGGAAGGTAGCGTGGCGTACGGCGCGATGGAATATGGCAAGGGCGTTCGGCCGTATAAGGGGGAGGTGATCTTCAACTCGGAGGAGGATCTGCACGACCCCAATCTCCATGTGGGGAAGACGCTCGACTTTGCGCTGCAGATGAGCACGCCGTCGAAGCAGTCGCGCCTGCCGACTGAGGAGGGCGGGGAGGGGATGGGAAGGAAGGCGTATCAGGACAAGACAAAGTGGGAGCTGCTGAGGATGTGTGGGCTGGAGCATACGCACGACACCAAGGTCGGTGATCAGTATGTCCGTGGAGTCTCTGGTGAGTTGCCAGCACATCGCCCCACAATGCCCGTGGCTCTGCTGACAACTCATTGACACCAGGCGGCGAGAAGAAGCGAGTCTCCATCGCCGAGGTCCTCACCACCAAAGCCTCCATCCAGATGTGGGACAACGCCACCCGCGGGCTCGACGCCGACACAGCTCTGCGGTTCATCCGCAACCTGCGTACTCTCACCGACATCGAGCGCAACACCACTCTCGTCAGTCTCTATCAGGCTGGTAACGGGATCTACGACCTGTTTGATAAGGTCACAGTGATTGCGGAGGGGAGGGTGATCTACTATGGTCCTAGAGGGGAGGCGAGGAAGTACTTTGAGGATATGGGGTTCGTGCACCCTGATGGTGGAAACACTGCCGACTTTTTGACTGCTGTCACTGCTGTAAGTCTGCATCTCAATCCCCCCCACGTCCCGTTAATCGACTGCTAACATCGCCCCCTCCCACCTTAGACAAACGAGCGCAAGATCAACCCTTCTCACTCAGGCCCCGTACCCACCACCCCCGCCGAATTTGCCGAGCTATACGCCCAGTCCCCCATCGCGCAGCGCATGCGCGCCGAGCTTGACGAGCACAAGGCCGACGCATCGGTGCTTGAGCAGACTGAGAAGACCAAAGAGCTCGTGCATCTGCAGAAGGACAAGTGGGCGTCGAGGAGGGGTCCCGAGAAGGTCGACTTTGTCACCCAGGTGAGTGTATCGCCCATCCTTGTTCCGCAAGACTTTGAGCTGACACTGCGTATTGTGGTAGGTGCGAGCGGCGATGATAAGGGATTACCAGCAGCGATGGGGAGACAAGTGGACGTTCTGGATGCGGCCTGCTACGTTACTGTTCCAGGCGCTCATTGCAGGGTCGATGTTCTACAACATGCCTGTCAGCACCTCTGGTCTGGTACGTCTGACCTCTTGGACACATGTCCAGCCTTGAGCTCATGATACTGACGTCTCGCGACATAGTTCCTCCGCGGCGGTACCCTCTTCCTCACCCTCTTCTTCCCCTCGATGATCTCCCTCGGCGAGACAACCGCCGTCTTCTCCGGCCGTGCCGTGCTCTCCAAGCACAAGGGCTTCTCCATGTACCGCCCCTCCGCCGTCCTCCTCGCCCAAACCATCGGCGACATGCCCCTCTACTTCATCATGATCTTCATGTTCACCATCATCATCTACTTCATGACCGGCCTCAAAGTCGACGCGGGGCTGTACTTTACGTACCTGCTCCTCACGTACTTTACGACGCTGTGCACGACAGCGCTGTTTAGGTTTATCGGGTACGCGTTTAATACGTTTGATAATGCGTCCAAGGCGTCGGGGTTCGCACTGCTGGTGCTGTCGATGGTGAGTTGGGCAGGCGTGCTGGCGCAGTGACTACAGGGCAGATCCCTAACTGACGTGGTGGTGTAGTACGCCGGGTACATCATCTACACGCCGCTCATGCACCCTTGGTTCTCGTGGATCAGGTGGCTCAACCCGTTCTACTACTCCCTCGAGTGAGCTACACCCTGCCGCCTAATCCAAGGATCGCCAGCTCACCCCTCTTGCCTTGACAGAGCACTCATGGCCAATGAAATCGACGGCCTCACCCTCTCCTGCGTCTCCCCCCAGCTCGCCCCTTACGGCGGCTCCTACAACGGCGCCTCCCAAGGCTGCGCCATCACAGGCGCCACCCCGGGCTCCACCTCCCTCTCCGGTACCGCCTGGATGGAGTCCGCCCTCGATTTCCACAAATCCCACGTCTGGCGCAACTTTGGTATCCTCATTGCCTTTTGGCTGTTCTTCCTCGCGTTGTGCGCTTGGATGATCGAGATGATACCCGCGGCGGGGTCGACGAAGTCGGTGTTGCTGTATAAGCCTGGAGGAGGTGGCAGGTTTATCAGGAATGCGCGGGCGAATGGCGGGATGGCGAGGGATGAGGAAGAGGGATCGCAGGGCACGCAGGTCAATGAGAAGGCTGGAGCTGGAGGGAGTGGGGATGTTGGCGAGGTGCATGCTGTCAACTCGTGAGTGACACGTTAGGCTACACAAGCGAAGAAGAGCTAGCGCTAATGACTGCACAGCGTTCTCACATGGAAAAACCTCACATACACCGTCCAAGCCAACGGCCAACCCCGAGTCCTCCTCAACAACATCTTCGGCTACTGCCGCGCTGGCACTCTCACCGCCCTGATGGGCTCATCTGGCGCAGGCAAAACCACCCTCATGGATGTTCTCGCGGCTCGCAAGACGGAAGGAGAGATCCGCGGAGAGATCCTGATGAACGGGAAGCAGCTGCCGATCTCGTTCCAGAGAGCGACGGGCTACTGTGAGCAGGTGGATGTGCATCTGCCGCAGGCGACTGTGCGAGAGGCTCTGGAGTTCTCGGCGTTGCTTAGGCAGCCTAGGACATTGTCCGACCAGGTGGGTCTCCCCGTTTATACTTGTTGTGGAGAGAGGTTGGAGGCAGCTGACGATGGTTTATAGGAGAAACTCGCGTATGTGGACGTCATTATTGACCTGCTCGAGCTGCACGATATCGAGGACGCCCTTATCGGTACTCCGGATGCCGGGCTCGGTGTGGAGCAGAGAAAGCGTCTCACCATTGGTGTTGAGCTTGTCAGCAAACCGTACGTTTAGCCAAACATCTTCAGCTCGCCGATTCTTCGTGGGCTGACGCGGCGGCGAATACTTAGGACTCTGCTTTTCCTTGACGAGCCTACCTCTGGCTTGGACGGCCAGAGCTCCTTCCTCATCGTATCGTTCCTCAAGAAGCTGGCAGCCGCTGGCCAGGCCGTGTTGTGCACCATCCACCAGCCTTCCGCTGCTCTGTTTGCCCGATTCGACCAGCTTTTGCTCCTCAAGGGTGGTGGGCGCACTGTCTATTGTGAGTCACCTGGCGCAATCGGTAGATGTAGATACCATACTGACAAGTGACACAGTCGGCGCTGTCAGCGAGCTCTCCAACTACTTTGACAAGCACGGTGTCACCATCCCACGAGACGTCAACCCCGCGGAGCGCATGATCGACATCGTCTCTGGTGACCTGTCAAAGGGGCACGACTGGGCGCAAGTCTGGCTCGATTCGTCCGAGTGTGCGGACCGAGCGCGAGAGTTAGAGGAGCTCAAGGCGGAGGGGGAGAAGCAGAACATCATGATCGAGGGAGACGAGTACGAGTATGCGTCGACGAATATGGCGCAGCTTGTGTTGGTGACCAAGCGGGCCTCGGTGCAGCTGTGGAGGAACACGGAGTATGTGATGAACAAGGTGAGCTTATGTTTGAAGTGTACTGCACCGCACCGGAGGGTAAGCCTACAGCGATGTTCTAGGTGGCCTTACATATCATGGCGGCGTTACTGAACGGGTTCAGCTTTTGGATGATTGGTGACTCGTGAGTAGGCTCACCTGAGCTTCGGGCCAGGACAGACAAGCTTGACTGACACACTCTACAGATATGCCGACCTGCAAAGTCGAATCTTCACAATCTTCCTGTTTGTCTTTGTAGCGCGTAAGTTTGATTTGGTCATTCTTCGAGTTGTTGAAGCGGAGACTAACTTGCGGCGTCATCACCACAGCTGGTGTCATTGCCCAGACCCAACCCAAATTCCTTCACAACCGTGACATCTTCGAAGCCCGCGAGAAGAAGGCCAAGCTGTACTCCTGGCACGCCTTCTGCTTCGCCGAGATCGCTGCCGAGATCCCTTACTTGCTCGTCTGCGCTCTGCTCTACTTCGCACCTTGGTGTGTGCCTTCTCGTGTCCTCCCTCCTTGACCATAAAGACTGACCAGCCGTGATTTGCAGGTACGCGACAATCGGCTTCAGCTACGAGGCGGGCATCGCTGGACCCATCTACCTCCAGATGACGTTCTACGAGTTCTTGTACACGGGTATCGGCCAGTTCGTGGCGGCCTATGCGCCGCACGAGGTATTTGCGGCGCTCGTGAACCCTTTGCTCATCGGGAGTGAGTTCTCAGGCCCGTTTTCATCCAGATAGAGGCATATAACTGACATGGAGGTGTGCAGTCCTCGTCATATTCTGTGGTGTGCTGGTGCCCTACGATCAGATCACTGCCTTCTGGCGTAAGTCCACTTACATCTCCTCTTCGTGTTGGTGCATCTGAAGCTGACTATGCCTCCCCACAGGCTACTGGCGTAAGCTTCAGCTACTATTATGCATGCCCTCATACAGCGCTGACGCCCTGTCCTGGCCCTGCAGTCTATTACATCAACCCCTTCACCTACCTCGTGGGCGGCCTTGTCTCCCGAGCCCTCTGGGACGTCGACGTCAAGTGCGACTCGGACGAGTACGCCGTCTTCGACCCCCCCTCCGGCATGTCCTGCTCCGACTACATGTCCGGCTTCCTTTCGCAAGCTCCCGGGTACCTCAACAACCCCGATGCGACTACGGGGTGCGAGTACTGTATCATCTCCAAGGGGAGTGATTACTTGGAGGCGCTTAATCTCGGGAAGAAGGAGGATGGGTGGAGGGATATTGCGATCACCTTGTGAGCAGCTGCCCAGAGTGTCTTTGTCACGAAGTACAAAGCTGACAACACGTAGCCTGTTTGTATTGACCTCTTACGGGCTGGTGTTTTTGCTACTGTGAGTATATTCTCGTGGTCCCACTTCGCTTAGAACACGCCTCTGATGTTGCATTCACAGTAAACTGAGGAGCAAGCGGTCGAAGAAGGCGCAGTAATGGTCTTCGGAACGGACTTGGTATCTCGGGTATTCTGAGTAGACACATAGATGGCGAATACTTATAATCAATGCAACAGCTCTCGTCTAGCTGATGTAGTGCTTCCTGAAAGGATGGATGTTTCTATCGTGATTCCTCCGTTCATGCTTCCACCCGAGCTGGCATTTGCGCTCGATTCAACGCTCGAAGGGTATATGACGGTGCTCGACCCCAAGATTCTCGTCCTAATAACTATTCATGTTGATCTACACTGCATTGCATAATCATCAACAATGTCGACGTCCAGATCTAAGAGTGAAGTGTGAGTGTACAAGCCACTGATGGGCGCCGGAGAGTTGACGATCGCCATCTATCGTCTTTTATAACCGATCCCCTCGTTCTTGATATCCGTGTTTCCTACTGATCGCCGCACAGGGATACACCCTCAATCATCACTCTTGATGGAGATGCAAGGCTCACGACAGAACCCACCAAATGCAGCACCATTGAGTATACTCAGCCCGCCTGGCTTGAAGACGGCAGGTTGTTCACTAAGACTGTCATCAGCAAGAGGAAAGACGTGCCGGGCACCGTGAAAGACTATCAGACAATGTCCGTCAATGATCGACCTGAGTGGTGGGACGACGTCGTCAAGAAGAGCACAGAGTGGTACAATAAGTACTGTGAAGTAACCGGCTTTGTAAGTGGCCGGCGGGACACGTCTCTGAGAGTAGGTCATCGCTAATGGTAGCAATGCATCATTGAACACAAAGGATCCCCTGCAAGACCCCGACGATCAACAAAAGGCCCTGAGACAGTGGCCGAGGATTCTTCAGAACGATCTGCAAGCGGCTTTAAAGTCGGGCAGCGTCCGTCTATGATCAGCGGAAATTACATATAGTCAAAGAGTCCGACATTGCTTTAGCACTTCGATCGCGCAACTACAGTTGTGAAGAGCAAGAGAATTTGAAAGTCAACATTGTGGTTTCAGAGCCTACTTATGGAGACGCTTCGGACGTCATCGTTCGAGCAAAGAATTCGCCGCACGGTTATCACAGTGACACTCACGAGGACTCGACTGACGTGCTCGTCCACTCCACTTTCACAAAGGCTGGCGTGCACGATGTCGAGACTATGCTTGCCTTTCCCTCAGCGCCGAGGGGGTTAGACCGTCTCTCAGCCGAAGCATACTCGTTCTTTGACCCAAAAGATGTGGAAGCGCGTCAATATTGGCAACGTGTCGTTGATGAAGCGACCGACTCGTTCTTGGAGTTTGACGACTGTGCGTACCACGCCCAGAGTATCGTTGAGGGGATCACCTTTTCCCGAGGAGTGCCCTACTCAACTATCAAGGAAGCGCCAATGTGGCGAGCGGAGGCCATGTCAAACTACATCAGCTCAGTGCTTCAGCACACGCTTGATGTCCAAGCCAAGAACAATAGAGGGAAATACCTCACCCCCGTTGTCTCGGCGTTCAATGGACACCATTACGACCCCTGGGAGGAAACGCTTCAAAGCGGTATCGCGTACACCAGTGGCCTTCATGGTCCCCCCGATTGTGCCCCAACAGTCGTGAAAGATCATCAGAGTCGTGTCCACAGAAAGATGATGGATCCACAGAAAGATGATGGAATGCGGGAATCCCCCACCATACTTGCCACCTGCCGACGAAATCAGCACCATCCCGGATCAGGCCGTGAGCCCACACACGGGCAGGCAAGGCGAAGACATGGGTAAGAAGGATAACCAAGACCAGTTGAGAGGTCCATTAGCACCAGGTCTTGCGGCCGCGAAGTCTCCAGCTTCCTCAGACCGTCAGCGATCGTCCCGTCGGAAGTCCAGGCTGCTTTCCTCGTGTTTTGGTGGAGGGGTTGAGGATGATTAGCAGCGAAGAGCCTATATTTGCGCTTTGAGGAGTGGTTAGTAAGTGCAAGATCAATAATGTTATGTATGTGCATAGACGGGCTGTATCTATCTGTGTCGGATGTCAGCGTAAGAACATCGTAGTCGGTATGCCAGGACGACTCACCTAATCATGGCTTCTGGCACACCCGTTGGGCCCCCCTTTCCTCGATCATCGCAGCCATAGCCTTGCCCTCTTCCGTCCCGATAGCCTTGAACCCCTCGACCACGCCCGTCCAGTCGCCATCGCCCTCCTCCTGGCTCAACTTGAACCGCCCCTCGATCTTGCTAATCTTGATCTCCAGACCAATGATCGCCTTCTTCAAGATCTCCACGTACTTCTCCGGGGCATCCCCTACTTTCCATGTTTTCTCGCCCTCCCTCCCCTGCTTCTTCAGCATCCTCTGCTCTCCCTGCTCCGAAAGGTCCTCGACCTGCTGCTGGAGGAACGCGCCCGTGGCCCCGTCATTCGCATAGTACACCCGCGCCTTGCCGTACACCTGCACCGCGGCGTAATCCCACGTCGGCACGACCTTGCCGTCCGCTGGCTTGGTCTCCACGTAGAACTTGGGGGTCACGTAAGAGTGCACAGGGGAGTTGAACAGGATGAGCACGTCCTGCTCGAGCTCCTGCTCGCCCGACTCGCGCAGTGTCTCGACGATGGCCTTGGCCTGGGGGTTGGCGCGCGCCATGTGAGCGCGGAGGGTGCCCTTGTCCTCGGAGTCGTCATCTGGCGAAGCGGTGTCGAGCACGAAGGGGATGTGGGTGGTCTGGAGGAGGTCGTGTTTGGGGTGGGGGATGGAGGTTGTGAAGAGGCCGAGGGGGTTGGCGCGCACGAAGGCGTGGAGGGTGGGGAGGTCGAGGACCGCGTGGACGGGGCGGATGTACATGGTGCGTGGGCTGGGGGATGTCTGTGTGGAGGAGGGAGATGGGGAGAGACACAGAGAGGCGCTTGCTGTCAGATGTAGAGCGGAGCGAATGGGATCGATACCATTGCACGCCTTTATATTATCTGGAGATATTTTGCCGAGGAGGCGCTTGATGACTCGAGTGATTAATGGTCCTCGCCTTTATGTGATTGCCGCCGCCTGTACATACCACCCAACCGAGCCGTCAAACGTTCCGCACTCTTTGCTGACTTCAGCCCAGTCATCAGCTGTACATAAGTGCATGCATAATAGTACAGTCCTTGCCAGAGGCCAGAGCTCAGATGCCCACCCTCTTGAGCCGCCTCCATCATCTCATGGCAATCATATTGCCTTGCCACCACGCAGTGCCTCTCCAGTCGCGACTCACCGGCGATGTCCGCCTCGCGTGTCTCGCGTCCCTCGCGGGTGGCGATCAATCAGAAGACTGGGATTACGGCATCACTTTTTTACGTGCAGGGCGCCAAATCTCGGGCTCCCGGTGGAGGCGGGCGTCTAACCCATCGTCAACTTCGTCCGATTACCTTGATTTCAACCTCCACCGACGCTCTCCACAGGCGGGCGCCTCCCTTGCATGCCCCCAGCCCGTCATGCCAACGAGCGCGCGCGATATCTCCTCCTTTGCTCTGTGATCGGCGTGTCGATATAAGTCTTATCGACGACTGCCGCTGTGGAAGACCTCTCTGTTCGTTGCAAACGTTTGTAGAAGTTCATTATTCGCTTCACACCCCGAACCCGCTCCACCTCTATACGACGCTCGCTTAATTCCTTCACAACTTTCCAACCACATCATCATCCACCATGGCCAAGACCACACTGTTTCGCAACGCGGCGCTCGTGGGGTATGCGGAGGGGACCACCTACTCGGTGGTCTTGAAGAACGGCAAGGTGGCTGCCATCCAGGAGACGGGTGTGGAGAGTGCGGAGACGGCGGATGAGATCGTCGACCTCAAGGGGGAGTGGCTCAGTCCTGTAAGTCTATCCTTTCCCGCTTCTTCGAACAAACGAGCACGAGACTGACCCGCCTTGACAGAGCATGATCGACTGGCACACCCACACCAAGCTCAACGCTTTCCACTCCCACCGCCTCGACCTCCAGACCGCCAAGTCGGCCACCGAGGTCCTTGACCGCGTCGCGGCCGCCCTCCAGGACCCGCGCTACGACCCCGAGGTCGACGCCAACTTCTGCGGTATCAACATGCGCAACTCGGACTGGCCTGACCAGGACAAGCTCACCCGCGAGTCCTTGGACGCCCTCTCCGCCGAGCGCCCCGTCTACCTCTTCTTCAACGGCTACCACTCCATCTGCGCCAACTCTGTCGGCCTCGAGCGGGGGGGTTACCAGCCCAAGGGGCACGACGGGTACCTCTATGAGCAGGAGGCGTTCGCGATGTCGCGGGTCCTCGGCCGAGTGGACCAGGATGTGGTGGACAAGTGGGTCATGGATGAGGCCAAGTACGCCGCGTGAGTATCGCATCCTTATTCGGGCCCGCGGCAGGGCGGCTTTGGGCGGCGTGTTCGCTAGTCGCGTCGTACGGGATCTGACTGACGTGATGTCCTTCCCCCGCCTCTGTAGTACGCTTGGCGTGACCGAGATCGTGGATCTTGAGTGGGAGCTCAACATCCCCAACTGGCAGCGTCGCTACGCCAAGGGCTTCCGTTCCTTGCGCGTGCACGTTGGTATGTACACCGAGCACCTCCAGTACTCCATCGACCACGGGTACAAGTCTGGCGACGACGTGCCTGGGACCGACGGCCTGATCAAGGTCGGCCCTTTCAAGGTCGTCACCGACGGGTCGCTCGGCTCCCAGACCGCGTTCTGCCACGACCCGTACCCTGGCACCACCGACAACTTTGGCATGCTTGCGTACAAGCCCGAGGCGCTCGCGGACCTCATCAAGCGCGGGACGGACAATGGGTTCCGCATGGCCATCCATGCCATCGGCGACCACGCCAACAAGCTCACCCTCGAGACGCTCGCCAAGGCCGACAAGACTCTCCCCGGGTCCACCATCGAGCATGCCCAGCTCCTCTCTTACGAGGACCTCCCCCTCTTCCGCTCCCTCGGCGTCATCGCGTCCATCCAGCCGTGCCACTTGGTGGACGACAGGGACCTCTGCCACAAGTTCTGGCCGGGGAGGGAGCACCGCGCCTACCCCTTCCGGTGGCTGGTGGAGGCCGGCGTGCCCATCAAGATGGGGAGTGACTGCCCCATCGCGCCCCTCCAGCCGTGGGAGGCGTTGGCTGTGGCTATCACGCGTGCTGGCGAGGGTGACGAGGCGAACCCGTTCTGCAAGGAGCAGATCATCGATCTTGAGGTGGCTTGGGCGGCGTCGACCTCGGTACGTTCTTATGTCTCTCCTGTGCAACGCAATGTCTCATGCTGACTTGTATTTTCATCCAGAACGGCAAGACCAAGCTCGAGGTCGGCGACCGTGCCGACGTCTGCATCTTGGGCTCCAACCCCTTGGCCTGCAACGCCGCTGGCCTGAGGGCTATGAAGGTCAAGGGGACTCTTCTTGGGGGCGAGTGGACGCACAAGGCGCTCTAAACGCTTCGCGTGGAGGGGAGGGGCAAGGGGAGAGGGTCGGGGGTGGGGAGCGCGGGAGGGGGCTATAGACAATGATCAGAGGTTGTGGTGGGATATGCGGGGCGACAGGTTCTCTGTATAAGGGTATTGTGGGCAGCATTGTATGTGCATGCATTTGGGCATCTTCGACTTGGCGACACAGAAGAGAGGAGAAAGTTTGTTGTAAAGTACTGTGATGGGTTGATCCAAAATGGACGAGCGAGGTGCTCGGCGCCCGAAGAATGCAGCGCGCCTATTAGAAGCCCAGATCGCAGAGAGATCGCCAGGGATTTATTACGCCCTCTTGACCTTGTAATTACTCGTAAAATGCGTTAAAAAACGCCATCTCGCCCGGGCCCTTCTTGTTGTGGATCTGAAGAAGTGTGTGGCAAAAGTGAAGATTCCCGGCTTATCTTTCCCAGTTGTACAAGTATACATACATACAAGAGCTGCATCTAGTGCAGCAGGCTGCACAACAGTCGTGCTCAAAGCATCCTTGCGCTTGTTATATCGCCTACGCCGCCGCGACTCCGCCAAACGCCCCGACACTTGAAGGCTGCGCCGAGATGGAACGAGGCACCACCGTCGAGCTCACGGCGTCGGGCCACCCGAAGAGGAAGCGTGTGCGCTCCGTGATGGGCTGTCTGCTTTGCCGACGCCGCCGAGTGAAGTGTGACGAGAAGAGGGTATGTGCAAGGCTCGATATGGACTATGGAGACCTGTGTGCTTGAAGCTGACCGAGGCGATTTATAGCCCAAGTGCACCAATTGTATCAGACACCCCCTGCGCGTCTGCGAGTATGAGTATGACCCCCCCGCGGAGCCCCAGCCTTCTCAGCCTTCCCAGCCTTCCAGCAACGTATCAGATGTAGTAGACCAGCAGGTAGGTAGTCGCGATCGAAAGGCGGGCAGAGTGAGCTATCGCTGACGCCCCAATCAAGGCCTCTACGTCAGCGGTAGCTTCTAGTTCGCAGGTCACCATCGCAAACGAGGAGCAAAGGGTGTCGGCTTTCCGGGACGAGTCACTGCCAGTTATGTATCAGGCGGAGTCGACTATGCAGGTCGCGAGGGCTATGGCGCAAGAGCTCAACTCCATCACGTTGCTAAAGTGAGCTTTAGAGGAACTCGAGACTCACACCCTGTGGAGCATCGCTGACTGATCGTGGTGTCGTCAGTCCGGTGTCGATGGCCGACACAGCGTCTTTAGCGGACGCCTTCCTCACGAAAGTGAGTTAACTTCATCTCAACGAGGGCCAGACTAGATGTTTACCTCACTCCACAGCTCCCCATGTCGACTCTCACCAATTTCGCCTCTCTCCTCATCTTCCACTCTGCCCTCGTCCGCCAATGCTTCGCCTCCCTTGCCGACGACTCTGAGGCTCGCCTCCTCTGCACCGCCACCGCCGTCCTCTCTGTCCGCCCCACCGGGCCTCTCGCCGCCGCCTCTCCTTCCGGATCATCTTGGGCTTCCGCCGGCGTCCGCCGGGCTGACGTGTTCAGCGCTTATGTCCGTCACGTGCGCGCCAAGAAGGACAATGTCCTGACCGGAAAGCTTGCCGGCGTCGGCTTCACGCTCTTGCTGTGCGAGGCGCTGGACCCGACACCGGTGGCGTGGCGCGAGCAGCTGCACATCATGGTGGAGAGGAGTATCGACCGGGGCGGGCCGGGGTGGGTGATTGGAGTGGGGCAGCCGTTGTTGGGGTACAAGGGTGGGACGCTGGTCAATCGACAGCCGCTTTCGTTTGCGCTGTATGCGGAGATCACCGCGGTGACTGAGATTTATGGTGAGTCTCATTGATCACGTCCAAAATAACCAACTGTGCTAACCGACGTGATCTTCCCAGCCTGTCTCACTGACGGGACGATCCCGCTTCTCCTCTCCCCCCAGCGCCACGACCGCTTCTCATGGCTCGTCGCCTCTCGCGCCGCCCAAGTCAAGGTCTCCGCGACTCGCATCCCAGACTCCATCGAAACCATGTTTGGCGTCCCACGGATTCTCATCGCCGGCTTCGCAGCGGCGGTTGCATTGGTGGCGAAACATGGCGCAGGGGAGAACGAGGACGATGCGATCAGGGAGAGTCTTGAGTTTGAGGTTGATGCGTTCAGGAGTGAGCTGGAGAATGTTTGGCCGGCGCGGTTGGATGGGAGGAGGGATGATCGACGTTTGCAATATGGCGGGGTAAGTTCTCTAGCCCCCTCATGGCTGTCGGAAACAGACTGACCCACTGTTCTCTAGCGACTGTGGCGTATTGCGCTCATCCTTCTGATCATGCACAAAGCGCAAGACTACCCGCTCAACTCTATGGAGTTGACGCCGTATGTGGATGCGGCGTATGAGATCTGCCTCGAGGCTCTGAGCGAGATCGGGTGAGTGATCCTACTTCAATAGTGCTGTAGCGTTCGACAGCCATGCTGACGTACCGACCTGAACAAGTCACCTTGCCGGATGGCTCTGGCCAATCCTCATCATCGCATGCGCCTGCTCGGACAAGACTCTGCGCCAGGAGTTCTTGCGATTGCTACGATACGCGAAGGGGCCGGTTGGGGACCGTGACAACTTTGACGTGTCTCAACGGGCAAGTTCATGCTACTGCACATACAAATGAGTCCCACGCACTGACGTTTCCCGCCATCGTAGATGCTTACGCTCATTTGGTTCTACCACGATATCGGGCAGGAAAAGTACCATCTGCGCGAGGCTGTCCGCGATGACCCTTCACTTGACATTTTGATATTCTGAATTGCTTTGGGAATTCTTATCTGTTGCTACTGGATGCACGTTGTACTGAGCCCGAAAATGGATACATATGATAGCCTTCAAAGCAAGACGTCTCCACACGTATTCCCTACTCCCTGCACCTCTCTCCCAGCTCATACCCCGCTGCCGGCGCAGGCGGCAACGGCTGCACCCTAGGCGGCGGCGCGATCGCACACGGGTTCTTCCAGAACGCCTCCTTCATCCTAATCATCGGCCCCACCATCCAATGCGTGTGATGCGCCACGTTGGTCTCCTCCTTCGGGTCGGTGATGAGGTTGAAAATGCGGGGGGACTCGAGCTTGCCGCCGATACCTTCGTCCACCTGAGGCTGCCAGTAGAAGTGGAGCTTCCACTGACGCCATTTGATGGCACGGAGCTCGTCTTTGATGTAGAAGAGGAAGCTAAAGAAAGTACCGCGCTGTCAGCTGTCGCTTTCCAGAATCCAATGCCAGATATGGCGGTTGGGAATAGTGGTCAGCTAACGTACCCTTCACGGTTGGAGCACACCTGTTTCTGGGTGAAGAAGTCCAGCTGATCAACTCCGTCTATCAGACGATCCTGAGGCTATAGCAGTCTTGTCAGTGCGGTTCGATTCACAGTCCTAGCCATCAAACTGCTCACCACTTCAGCCCCTCCAATGTGTGCCAAGGTAGTGTAGATGTCGGTACAATGCACAATCTCGTTGCTGACCACCCCCGCCGGGACTTTGCCAGGCCATCGCATCATGAACGGGACTCGCAGAGAGCCTTCCATGGCGGTATGGTAGGTGCCAGTCCACTTTGCTTGCAGTTAGCAGATGTCCCTCGGTCAGTTCAAGGCATACTCACAGGCCCAGCGGTCCCTCTGTACGGGTTGCGGAACTCCGGCCCGTTGCTACGTCTTACGTCAGCTTCGGCACACTTTGTCGACCCCGGAAGGAGGATATAGTGAGGAACTCACTCTGAGCAGAAGATGAACACGGTGTTATCCTCGATCCCCAATTCCTTCACGCAGTCATAGATCTGACCAACACGGTGGTCCATCTCTACCATCGAGTCGGCAAAGTCGCCGTTACCGGTACGGCCTTCAAAGTCGGGGTGGGGAAGCCTGTCGTATACATCGTCAGCCTAGAGTTCCCTGGGCGAAAGTTCAATGCGAGAGAAGCTGTACGTACGTGGGGAAGTGGAGGTGAACAAGAGGGAGGTACAGGAAGAAGGGTTGTTTGTCCTCGGTGTTCTTCTTGATGAACTTGATGGAGAGGTCTGCCAGCTCGCCGTCGACAGCCTTTCGGGCGGGGATGTCGTACAGCTTGACGTTACGAGACGGCTCTCCTCTAGTTGCAGTATATGATCAGCACGAGGACAATGATCGAGGATATGACCACGTTAGACTCACTCATAACCCTCCATCAAATATGGCAGCTCTACGCACGCCGGATCGAATCCCAGGCTCCCCATGAACATGCTCTCGTTCGTCGTCCTGCTGATCCCATACCAGTGGTCGAACCCCCTGTCACTCGGGAACCTGCCCGGCACATCACCAAGATGCCACTTGCCGTAGTGGGCTGTCGCATACCCCTCGCCTTTGAGGAGCTCGGCGAGGGTGACCTCGCTGGGGTCAAGCCCTTGGGGCAGGCCGGCGGGGACAGACTGGCGGCACCCGGTACGGATGGGCTGGCGACCAGACATGAGGGCTGAGCGGGTGGGGACACAGTCACTCTGCACAAGATAGGTAAGCTGTGTACCTCATCCCCAAGGAACAGTCCATCCCAGCTTACCTCAACATTGTAGTTCTGCAACATGATGCCCTCCTTGGAAAGCGCGTCAATCCTAGGAGTGGGCGCTCCACGGAGCTCTCCACCCCCGTAGCAACCAAGCTCGCCCCACCCGAGGTTGTCCGCCATGATCAGAATGCTGCACCATTTGTGTAAGTCGGACTGACCCAGACAGGCAAGAGGGGGTGGCAAGGCTCACATGTTGGGCTTCTCGGACGACAGGTGGCTACCATTGGTGCCATTGACGCTGTTGGCGGTGCCGTTCGGGACGGAGGTTGCGACAGGCATAGTGTTGGCGTATGGCAGTATGTTGAAGAGAGAGATGCGGTGGTGAATCTATGAACAAGACTATGAGGGATGTAGGGCTCTGGGTGTACAACAGACAGCTTCCCGAAGAAGGTGGTGTTCCGAGGTCGAGTCCCGAGGTGCTACTGTTTGGAGGAGGCGTGACTGTTGCTGCGAAGCGTAATCAGCTGCCAGATAAGATGGATCCCGAAGTTCACGAGGTCGGCGACTCCTACATGTCATATTTGGCGGTGTGCGTGCAGTGGCGCCAGATATAGCACGAACGGGCGCCCACCAACGCGAGCAGCAAATATGCCAAGCCCGAAGAAGAGGATTCTTGCGGAGACCCGAAGGCATCTGCAATCTCGCGTCGATCCCGAAGTTCGCGAGTTTGCCCAGGAACGCGAGGCGCACAATCTGAAAACCATGCGCGATGTCATATCGCCCTCGTCTCTTTCGACACTGTTGTGGTTGAGCAATGGCTCGGTCGTCATAAGTCGTCTTTACCGCCTTTACCGCTGCAAGGCTGTTATCGCAACTCGCGGACCATCTTATCCGGCGTATCGATCACGAATGAGCTCGCAAACAATACAGGCGCTGGCTGTTCTGTTCCAGGAGATATATTAGAGAGGAGGTGGCGAGTATGGGGGAGAGCTCTCGAACTCCACTTCTCGGAGGACTGCAAGACCGACCGCCCACAGTTTACAGCAACACGATGTCTACCACTCCTACCAACGACAAGGCGTTGGAGCTTGAGGATGGGCGCGGGGTGACGGTGCTGGCAGAGGAGGCTGACCAGCTTATCGACTGGACGCCTGAGGAGGAACGTCGGGCAGTGTGGAAGTGAGTAGCTATTGATAAGGTGTTTTCTATGAGATGCTAACGTAAACTTCTTCTTAGGCAAATCTTTATCGTGATGCCGTTAATCATCTTGGGTTTCTACAGTCTCCAGCTTGACCGAGGGAATATCAGTAAGTGGCGACTCGTCAGACGCTTTCGGCAGACCGTGCGTTGCTGATAGAGTGCTCTCCTCTGCAGCCCAAGCGTTGACCAGCACCCTGTACGAGGATGTTGGAATCACCCAAGGCCAAATGGCGTCTGGACAAAGCATCTTGCTCTGTATGATCGTCCTCTTCGAGATCCCTAGCAACATCATTTTGATCAACGTTGGCGCCAAGTGGTGGCTGTCGGGTCAGAGTGAGTGGCACCACGTCTCATAAAGTATCTTCTTCGGTCAGAAGTGTCTGACATCACGTTTGCAGTGATCGTCTGGGGAGTCGTCGCCACAGCTCAGACTGCGATCAACTCTCCCGCCACCTACTACGCTACTCGTACTCTTCTTGGTATTGCCGAGTCGGGCTTCATCCCCGGCGCCGTGTACTACATCTCGACGCTGTTCACTCGGAGGGAGCAGGCGAAGCTGGTGGCTTGGTTCTACATCGGTGCGTTGCAATTGTGTGCATGTCAGCAGCAAGATGCTGACCTCATCATAGGAAACATCTGCGGCAAAGGATCTTCCGGGTTGATTGCCTACGGTGTTTTGCCTCTAGCCGGCAAGTAAGTGCTCAATGCTTACGTGTCTGTCGGGGACGGACACTAACAGCCTTCCCAGGCATGGCTTCGCAGGATGGCAATGGATCTTCTTGATTGAAGGTAAGCTTATATTCACCTGCGCATGTCTCGTTGTACGCTGGGCCTGCGGCTGATTATGATACTGCAGGCATCATGTCTATCGGCATCGGCTTCATTTGCCTCGCCCTCCTCCCCTCATCTTCCCTGGACTGCAGGACCCTCTTGGGTTTCCGCCTCTTCACTGAACGCGAGTCCCACATCCTCCACACCCGAGTCATCCTCGACGACCCCACCAAGGAGCACCCGCACTCTCACTTCAGCAAGAAGAACATCCTCCTTGCCGTGACGCAGTGGCGCATGTGGCTTCACGTCATCTTCTGCATTTGCGGTATCTCGTGCGTGACCGCGGTGGCGACGTACAATGCGCAGGTGGTGAAGGCGTTGGGCTTCAAGGCGCCCAGGTCGAACGCGCTTTCCTCTGTGGGAGCTTGGTTGCAGGCGCCGTGTACCTTGGCATGGGGCTACATGATGTGAGTCGCTAGATGACGCTCTTTCGTCGTATATCGCTGACAATATGCACCCACAGGGACCGAACGCGGTTCAAGGGACCGCTGATGCTCCTCAGTAACGCCATCGTTCTTATCTTGAGCGGTGTCTACTACTCGTTCATGGCGGGCACCAAGGTGATCGATAAGTGGGGCAAGTTCTGGGTCTACCAGCTTTTGGTGGCTTTCGGCGAACCGTTCTGTGAGTGGATCTCAGCTGGTGATATATATCAACCTTTTCAAGACAGTATGCTGATATGACTTGGCAGTCGTCGGAGGTCTTGCTTGGGCTCAGTCCACCGCTCGTACCCCCATCCAACGCTCCATGTACGCCGCCCTCTACGTCATGGGCTCCAACTCCGGCCAAGCCATCGGTGGCCAGATGTTCCGCGCCTCCGACGCGCCCAAGTACATCAACGGCTTCCGAGCCGTTATGGGCTTGCAGGGCTTCACATTTGTGGTGGCGTCTTCGTTGATCGCGATTTACGTGTACTCCAACAAGAACAATCTGGGTGAGGCTGGGAAGGAGTCGACGAGCGTGGTGAGGGATCCTGAGACGGGGGTGGAGACGGAGATTAAGGTGGTGTACAAGTACCCTACATAGAAAAGGACGTTGTGGTCATTATTGGGTTTTCATGTCTGTTCTCATAGCTTGGTGAGGACGGGGCGATGGGGATAAGATTGAGGGCAACAATGCATTATTGTGGCTATGTATTGGTCGAGTTTCGGCACTCAGACTGAGCATGATCCAGTGGTACCACCGCTGTCTTCGTGGGGGTTACACTCTCTCCTCTTCAAGGATCCTATCGCGTCAGCCGCCTCATGCGAGCGATACCGTACAGAGGCTGCTTATCTGCACTCGGGTACTGTCTCAGGGCCTCGGGATCAAGCTCATCTTCGAGATTTCGGGCAAAGGCCCGGCCTTGGCCATGATGTCTCGTCGTGCCGTATCATATCGTATCTCCCACTTCCCCATCCCAACGTTCATTATCATCTTATCCCATCCCTCTACCACCTTCCAACGAGCCTGATGAGTACTCCAGGCAGCACCCCAGCAAGTGGATCCCAGCTCACATCCACCGGCAAAGCCAAGAAGAAGCGCTCAAGGGCCATCACGGGCTGTACACTATGCAAACATCGACACGTCAAATGCGACGAAGCTAGGGTATGTACCAAGACATCATGAGCAGCGGTCCTAACGACACATGGAAGAATCTCGGTAGCTGACACGATGATGTGACGTTCGCGAACGCAACGTTCCATAGCCAACATGCGCGAACTGCAGGAAGAACCCTTCGCGGATATGCGAATACGAGCATGAGATACCACAGTCCATTCCGAGCGCTGTAGCCGGGCCTTGAACGGAGATGACAGTGACAGAACACCAGGTGCGTCGTCGGGTCATGACGATAAGGCAACAACCGGTGTCTGGCCCCTCATCCTTCATGCCGACGAGACGATCGCCCTCTGGCAACGACTGACGTGCGTTGGTGCTGACATCGCATTTCCTGACCTCGATAAGCTTGTAGGATTGTCATCAAGGCTTCATCATCGACATGGACTGTCAGATGAGGTATCTGAGGATGGGTATATACCCGCTCGTCTTGGAATCCAGTCATGGGTGGAAGTTGCCAAACTTATGGACCATGAGTTACGCTCTCTGGCGCTTTCACGGTCAGTACATCTACCAGGGTCATCATTGCACGGTTCATTGTGCTGGGGCTAATGACTGTTACTTGCTGAGCAGGCCAATAGCTGGTGTGACCAACCTAGCGGACGCTTTCATAGCCAAGGTGAGCCTCTATACCCACTCATCAGTATCTCGCGGGAAGGGTGTCACCATTGCGCTACTACACTACTGATTGCTTCCTGCTATCCACAGCTTCCAGTATCTACCCCCAAAACTTCTCCACACTCCTTACCCTCCACTCCGCTCTTCTACGACAAAACATCTCCACCCTCTCGGACGACTCTGAAGCCCGCCTCTCTACGTCGCAACCGCCGCCCTATCCCCTTCGCCTCCCGACGGCCCATCTACAAGCCTCCAGCCGGCCGCCGCCCAAGGAACCGACATCTTCCGTGGCTTTGTCCGGCACCTTCGGGCGAAAACCGACAACACTATCACGGGCAAGCTGGCTGCAGTGGGATTTACCCTCTTACTCTGTCAAGTGCTTGATCCCACGCCGGTGACATGGCGGGAGCAGGTCCACGTCACGGTCGAGAGGCTGCTGGAGCGCGGCGGACCCGGGTGGCTGCTGGGCGTGGGACAGCCGCTTCTCGGGTACCGTGGTGGCCCGCTGAACAACAGACAGCCGTTGCTGACTGCTTTGTACTCCGAAATCAGAACCGTGACGGAGATATACGGTGAGCTCAGTACTGGCATGACAATAAATCACTTGTACCGCATTTCTAACCCCATCTTCGCCACGTAGCATGCCTCACAGACGGCTCTGTCCCCCTCCTCCTCACCCCAGGCCTCCAAGAAAGCCTTCCGTGGCTCATTGCGTCGCGAGCTGCCCAAGTGCGGGCCTCGGCATCTCTCTTCAACTTCCCAGACGCGATCGAAACGATGTTTGGCGTGTCTCGTGCCCTCATGATCGTTTTTGCGCGTGCGGTCGGCCTCGTGTCCCGGACTTCGATGGGGGAGACGGGGGATGATGTGTCCAGAGATCATCTGGAGTATGAGCTGAGCGCGTTGAAGGCGGAGCTGGAGTATGTGTGGCCTGCCAGGTTGGAACAACAGAGCGCTGAGAGAAGGTTGGCTTACGGGGGAGTAAGTGATCCACTACGCTTTCTGCTGTTCTGAATACTTGCTGACAAGCGTTTTAGCGGCTATGGCGACGTGCAATACTCGTTCTCCTCCTGCACAAAGTCCAAATGTGCCCTCTCAACTCGGTCGACCTCAAATTGAACGTCACGGCAGTCTTGGAACTGTGTACCGAGGCAGTCGGCGAGATGGGGTGAGCTTAAAAACCCATTCTTCACATTCGTTAATCGCCAGCAGACCGTATGTTCGTTCTGACCATACCTGCAGTCATCTAGCAGGTTGGATGTGGCCCATACTCATCACCGCCTGCGCCTGCTCTGATGTAGCGCAGCGCCTCGAGTTCCTGCAGCTCATCCGACATGCGAAGAATCCCATCGACGATTGCGACAACTATGGCCTGGCCGAAGAGGTACGTCGATCTCCTGGGAAGGTTAGTTGACGCAAACCGTGAGATTGCTTACTTGTATGTCATAGATGCTCAAAACGATTTGGATGTGGCATGATCTGGGAGTTGCCGACTACCATCTCCGGGAGGTCGTGCGCGACGATCCATCGTTGGACGTTCTGATATACTGAACCCGCCTAGAGATAGCCTTGTGTCTGTTGTCATTCTTAGTGTCGGGATGTATGGGAGATGTGACGGGATATTAACAATCAAGTTCGGATCCCAGATGTGGCAAGCGGGTCTTGGATTATGATGCATAGAAACCAAGCAGTCGCCACTCGCCAGCCGCCACCTTGAACGGCGGGAGAGCGGAGCTTGTTTGGCTGATCGACTCGCGTCGAGCGCGGTGACTCGAAAGGAACGATCTCTATGCGGGAGCAGCATTCATTCATCATCGCCATCCATTCTCTATTTAGTCTCCTTTCTTCGTCTTCACAACCTTCACATCTACTTCTTGAATCCACAGAGACCCATCGCGTTCCCCAACTATAACCCCACTACGATATTGCTATCATGATCGTCCGATTATGAGCCCACACCGCGCCTGATACCACCCCTCCCCCACGCCCTACCACCACAATGATCATCCGGTTAGGACCATCACCACAGCACACATACCGCCCATTATCCAACCAATCACCCATTCCCCCATTCGCATCTTGAACAAAACTACGCACATGTCCATCACCGCCCCTCCTCAGGCTCGCGGCGTAGCCGCCTCGGCGTCGGACTCGCCCGTCGTCCTGCCGACTGACATACCCCGCCGCCCATCACCCTGGCATGACATCGCCCACTCCCTCTCCACCACATCCCTCCCACCCTCCTCCTCTCTCCGTGACCCCGCATCCTCCATCCCCACTCCCCCCTCCTCTGACCCCTCTACGCCTCCGCTCAACCCACCCGTGCTCTCGGCGTCGCAGGCGCTGCGCGAGTGGGAGGAGCGCCTCTCCCAACCCGACTCGGACGTGACGCGGCACCAGCTGGTGCACCCGCAGAGGTCGCCTACGCCCAAGCTTGCGGCGGAGCGCGACAAGGTCGGGTTTATCGAGTATAAGCTGAAGCTTATAGAGCCGACGGCGGAGAGGTTTGAGAGGCTGGTGACGCAGATGATGTGGAGGTTGAAGCAGGGGAAGAACGAGGCGATCTATGAGCTCGGGCTGGCAGGTGAGTCCAGCTGTCAGCTCTGTTCACGGCCACAAGCTGCTTTTCTGACATCTCTGATACAGACGACGGCACGGTCATCGGCCTCACGCGGTCCGAGATGGATGCGTCGCTCCGCACCCTCGAGCTCATGGCCTCCGAGGTCGGCGCCACCGTCATAGTCCTCAAGGAGATCGTCCTCAGCGCGGCCTTACCCCCTTCCATGAGGACCAACGGTACCACATCACTCACCTCCTCCATCATGTCCACCACGGACCGCGCATGGGCTGCTCGCCGCCCCGATCTCGACGAGAACGGGCTACCAAGGAAAGGCAACAAGTCGCTCAGCCTGAAGGGGTCTGATACGGAGCTCAAGGGTCGACGTGCACGTAAAGAGTTGCGCCGGTTGCAAGAGACCAACGAGGAGAGCCAGGGTGTGGAGCCCGCGATGGAGAAAAGCGGTGTGGCAGAGCTGGTCGGGGACGAGTCGGACGAGGATGGAGGCAGGTCGCCTCGATCCAGGATGCACTCGCTGTCGAGCGCTGCTAGCGCAAGCAGCGACAACGACTCTCCATTCCTGTTCGACCCCGACGACCCCCTCCCCTCTCCTCCACCCGCACCCAAATCGCCTGAGACCGTACGCCGTCCTCCTCGCACGCGCGGTCCACGTCTTCCCCCGACTCCCCCACCTGCTGTCGCAGCAGCTCTAGCCAACAAGGAGAGCAAAAAGCGCAGGAAGTCCATGGCCAAGCAGGAGCAGCGCCGCCTGGACTTGCTTCGTGGAGACGGCACCAACCCCATGTGGGCCGAGATGGCCCCGCTCTCCGCTACGCTCTCCAGCAATCCCTCCCACTTTGCCCTACCGCATCAGCCTGTTAGGCCGTCATCCCTGCGCCTTGCCACGCCAGCGGACGCGCCCGACGACTCATCCTTCATGGACGACCTGCTGCACATACCGCTCGACTCGCTCTCATTGTCGTTTGCGGATGTGCACACCGTCTCGGGCGATGCGCCGTCATCCGGACAGCCTTCACCAACGGCATCCACGTCACTGTCAGCAGCCGCATCTGACACGGAGCTCGCGCTGCCGCTGGATGACGACGCCTTGTTGGCCGGCAAAGTGGTGCCCCCGCCTGTCGGCGACGAGATGATCTGCGTCGAGGCGTTGGTGGTCAGAAAGGTGCAGCATGACCACGGCGGGGACGAGGACGGGGACGGAGAGGATGGTAGTGGGGAGGACGACGATGTGGAGGATGAGGAGTGGGCTTATGGTGGAGAGGAGGATGTGTGGGGGTTTGGAGGGGACGAAGATTGAGTGTACGGTGTGATAGTGACATAGCCCTCATGGGTGATCTTGGTTGTCATACTCCGAGAAGAGAGAAGTAGGCTTGATGAACAGTCGTGTTGTATACGTGCAGCAGGCCTGATGAGAAAGTGTAAATCTTGAAAGTGAAGCGTAAGGTATGACCAAAAAATCTTCTTACTTTCGACCTCTTCTTCCCCGTGTGAGGCTCATCGGGTGCCATCGTGGTCAACATCCTCTCACATACGGAGCTCAACCTACACATCATCATAGCCAAGTTGGCCAGAGAGGTTCAGAAAGAGGTGTGTGGGCTCTTTACGTAAATCCACGTGTCGTCTGAGTTCCGCCGGAGCCCCATTTTTCGGTGTCCAGGCCGGCGCTTGTTTGCCGTGTCCTTCCATCGTCGTCCAGCACAAAACAGGATCCCATCGCATCTTGCAACTTTGCTATACTCTACGTATCTATACGCATCCCCTACTCTTGACAGTCCACTGAGCTCTCAAACTTCACCATACAATGCCCGCCCCTGCTGCTGTCAAGTCTCTCGACGGTCGTGTCCAGGTGGGTTCTTGCGATTCGTATGCCGCTATCTCTATCTGCGATGTGGAGTAGCTAACCTCAAGGCCTGTTGATAGTTGCACGATGGAACCTCCATCCCCCAGTTCGGTCTCGGGTAAGCTTCCGTAATATCTTGAAGCGATGCAAATCTCAACAAGCTGACACTGTCTTCTCACAGCGTTTACGAGATGAGCGACGACGAGACCTATAACTGTGTCAAGTGGGCCCTCGAGGCGGGGTACCGACACATCGACACCGCCGAGTGGTGAGCTTGTACGCCCGTGGAGTATTGGTATCAAGCTGATAGATGTCGATATAGGTATGAGAACGAGGAGCCTTGTGGTCGTGCCATGGCTGACTTCATCAGTGAGTGAAGATGTCTTTCTGTCTCCAAGCACCACACTCATCGCCTCCCCCTTCTACCCATTGCATCACCAGAGTCCACCTCCACCCCTCGTACCGACATCTACCTCACCTCCAAGCTCAAGAACAACTCCACCTACGAGGCTGCTGCCTCTGACCTCCGCGCGTCGCTCAAGCGTGCCGGCGTCGAGTACTTTGACTTGTACTTGATGCACTCTGCGATCGGCGGCCCTCAGGTCAGGAAGGACGTCTGGAAGGCTCTTTGCGATGCCAAGGATGAGGGACTCCTCAAGTCTATCGGGGTGAGTGCAGCATTCGGCAGACGGCTCTCCAGTACTCGATGCTAACTCATCTACCTGCCAGGTGTCCAACTTCGGCGCCAAGCACATCCAGGAGATGATCGACCAGAAGGTGCCCCTCCCCACCGTCAACCAGATCGACCTCCACCCCTTCATGCGCCACCCCGAGATTGTCAAGATCTGCGAGGACAACAACATCGTGCTCGAAGCGTGGGGCCCGCTCGCTAGGGCGAGGCGGTTCGACCACCCCAGCTTGGTCAAGATTGCGCAGAGCAAGGGGCGGGATGTGGCGCAGATTATGCTGAGGTGGGGGTTGCAGCACGTGAGTCGTTGGCAAAACTCGTCATTGGTTCTCGATGCTACATATGAAGGGACTCGGGACTGACAGAAAATGAAACAGGGCTTCGTGGTCATCCCCAAGTCCGTGTCCCAGAAGCGCATCATCTCTAACGCCAATCTGTTCGACTTTGAGCTCTCCGCAGACGAGATGAAGGAGGTAAGCCATGTGATCATTCAGCATCTTGACAGCTACAGTACAGATCGGAGCGGTGAAAGCTGACGAGTGGTGACCAACAGCTTGACGGCCTGGACGAGTACCTTGTTACTGACTGGGACGTGGTTGACTGCGAGTAAAAGTACGAGTCGCCGCTCGTGCCCGTCTCATAACCACATCACGCATAGGAGCAAAAGAATGCAGAACATCATGTATACACCTCGCATCGCTCCATAAAACTCGTCAACAACAGCCATATCGACATCTTAAGGAAAGAAGGGGGGGTGAGAAATGGAACTAAAACAGCTACTATAAGGTGTGGGAGAGGGCGTGCGTGTAAGTGTTGTGAACATCGTATCAACAGACATAGTACAAAGAGCGTGAGCGGGGTATAACCCGAGAGTACAGATAGATCCCCCTGATCCTTTCCCCTCCTTCTCATCCGTGTACACCCCTTGTCTAATCGTGGCTCTGCGTAGGCGATCGCGGCACCATCGCCCTCCCCTCCCCATCCTGCCCCTCATCCCCAGAAAGCCTCACCGCGCCCGCCCCGCCCACAGACCCCTCCACCTCCGCCTCCTCATCCAACCGAATCTCTCCTCTCCTCCCCCATGCCCTGCTTACTCCATTTTGAGCCGCGCGCCATCCGTCCTGGAGGGTGCCGGTGATGCGAGTCGCGAGCGGGGTGAGGCCTGAGAAAGGACCGTGGGTGGGATCGGTGGGATGGAGGGCGGCATGGAAGCCGGGGGAGGTGGGCGATGTAGGGGATGAGGTGGGGTGGGGCTCGACGGGGGTGAGGGTTGAGCCTTTGAGGTTGCTGCCTGGCGGGAGAGTCACATCCGCCCTACACGTTGGGCACTAGCGCACAGAACCTCTGTCAGCTTATGTCTAGCTGTAGAATGCCTCCATTAAGCAGGACGGTGATCAACTCACAAGCTTCCTCCACTTCAACAACCACTCATCACACTCATCCTTATGGAACACATGCCCGCACGGCAAAATCCTCACCACATCGCCCTTCTCAAAGGCGTCCATACAGATCGCGCACTCATCTTTCGAGAAGTACTGGCGCTTCACGCGCTCCTTCCTCTTCTTGCTTGGGCCAGCTTGGGGCCGGGCAGGGTCCGTGGCGGCGATAGAGTCGGCTGGCGCGGGAGTGGAAGCGTCATCGTCGCCCTCCTCGGCCAGCGGGTTGGCAGAAACCGACGCCGAAGGCGAGAGCGATACCGCCGGCACAGCACTGACCGGCGAAAGCGGGTCCGCCATATCCACCACCACCGCCGGCGGGGTCGCGACCTCCCCCGGGCCAATCGTTGGGATCCCCAGCTCGAGAGGGTCAACATTGGCGTGTGCTCGGGAGGGACGGGACGGCTGCGGGGAAGGAGAGGGAGGTGGGGAGAGGGAGGGTTCGGAGGAGGAATCGTCTTTTTCCCAGACGATGTCGGGGGTCCAGATGCGTTCGGGAAGGGAGAGGACGACGATGGGTGGGGCACGATCGGCTTCCCGTTGGCTGGGGGCGGGTCAGTGGGCGTGGCAGTGACATTTGAGGCTTGTGACTCACCGAGCAACACGGAATCGATGGACAGCTATCGTCGCGAGAAGGAACAGGCTTGGCATGAGCAGCGCAAACGAAAGCAAGCTTGTCAACACCCTACGTTGCCCCACGATATCGTTAGCTCTGCTTGGAAATACCCATAACCTGCTAGCAGACTCACCCGCCCTCATCCCTCCCCGCCGTCACATCTACCCACACCCCTTCACCCGTCGTCACATTCCCCAAGATATCCCCCAATATCAACCAGCTCTTCCTCCCCACAAACACACTCGGGATCCAAATCCCCTCCGTATCCTCCGGACTAAACATCGTGATCAAGCTCTCCCTCCTCCATCCTTCTTCCCTCGTCTCCCCCGGGTGGGCCGCGTTGTCCCCGACGATCACGCCGGCGGCACCGCGGTCTTGGGCAGAGCGGACTTTGGTGGCAAAGTCGCAGCCGCCGCGCTCGATGAGGGCGATGCGAGGTGGGGAGAGGGGAGGGGAGTGGCGTGGGAAGGGGTGGAGGGGTGGAAGGCAGGCGAGGGCGGGGTCGAGAACTGATGCTGAGGGGTCGTTGCTGTCGTCGGCGACATCGGAGGGGGAAGAGGGGGCAGGCAGGGAGAGGAAGGGGGTGAGATACCCGGCGATAGGGAGGAGCGGGACGTTAAGGTGTGTCGGGAACGCCGCTGGGCGGTGGGGCATGGATATGTTGCTACTGTCTGGCAGCTACCGTTACGCATCGAACACATTAGCACAGCTATTCGCCAGCACATGGATCTGCTGCAGTAGTAGCTGCCAAAGCCCCCCCTGCTGCTCCTACTACACCAACATATCTCCCCAAGGCACCCACAAAACTCACATGAACAATCACGCTCCCCTCCCCGCCCATCGCCAACCACCGCATCAACCACCCCCTTTCCCCCTCAGTCTTCACATCTCCCCCCAGTAGACCTGTGGTGTAATCTATCCCCTGGAGGCCTTCACCGCCAAAACCGAAAAGGAAGAGGGAGTGCTCGGCGCCTTGGTCGGAGCCCCAGGGGTTGCTGTCAGGCGAGTCGTCGTTGGAGGTCGGGGCGTCTTGCTCAGCATGGGCGGGACGCGCATCATTCAGATGATCTGGTGCGGCTGCTCCTGAAGAGGCATGAGCGAAAGCCTCGGCCTCAGCTTGAGGGTAATCATCAATGCCAACGACGACGTCGCCAGCGGTATCACCATCAGCGGGACGCGCAGGGCGGGCGGTGGCGAACAACCCGCTGTGTAAGAGGGGAAACCCCGCCAAGAGGATATACGGGCGCATCAGCGTGCGTGGTGGAGTTGAGCGTGGGAGCGTGATCAAGCGTGCTGGGAGGGTTGTGGGTCGAGGGGCGATGGACAGACGATAAAGGAGATAGAGGAAGACGAGGATGGATGAGATGGTGCCGGCAATTGCAGCAAGTCCCAAGCGAGCGATCGACGAGTCGAGAGTCGTGCTCTCGCGAGCAGCTTGGTGGTGCTGAACCTTATTCTATGGCTTCTTGCACTCATCCCTCTCGAAATGTTGCATGGGCCTGGTCTATAGCGAGCTTTACGGGTGCTCGTATGTATAGGCATGCATGTACTGCCAGCCAGAGAGCTGCGTTCCCAGCTGAAAGCATGATATGCATTACCACTAAACACCTCGCTCGAACGTTCCGCTATGATACGGCCAAAGAAATCATCTATGTAGTATATTACGGCGTAAAGGATATATCCCTCATCTCCTTACCTACTTCGCACACTCTCACTCGCCATACCACGTCCTCCACACTCTGCCTCGCACTCGCAACTCGCCCCAATTACGCACCAACCTCCAGACTCTTCTTCGCCTCCTGAATCTCCCCCTTCGTAGGGGGGTGATCAAACACCCCCTCCCCCACCGGCTCCCCGGGGACAGTATCCACCCCCACCGTCAATTTCGCCACATCCTCCTCCAAGGTCGTCGCATTGCCAGTCGTCGACGTCGCATTCTCCGCCGCAATCTTCTGCGCGGCGGTCTGCTCCGTCGCGTCGTCCGTAGCAGACGCCGACGCCGCAGCGCCAGTTGCGACGGCTGCACCGTGCCCGCCGGCAGCGGTGGTGTCCTTGACGCCGTTGACGCCAGAGACGGAGGAAGCGGAGGAGGAGACGACGTGGCCGGAGGTGACTGCGCCGGGGGCGGGGACGAGGCCGTCGACGGCGGCTTTGATGCCGTTGCCGAGAGGGGGGACCCAGGGGGCGCCTTGGGAGTCGACACGGGTGCCGTCCTCGGCGATGTGGCAGAACCTGCGGGGGGAGAAGGGAAGGGTTAGTTGTGTGAGGGAAGGGGGGAAGGGAGGGAGGAAGAGACTCACTCGGTGACGGTCTTCCAGTAAGACTTGTGCTCAAACTCGAACATGTAGTCCCCACCAAACTCATGGTCGAGCATAGAGGCCGGCACGAGGTCGGTCACCTTGGGGTTGAACCGGATCTGTCACATATGCTTGCATCAGCTTGCCGCCCACCCACTTGTTGACGATAAAGCCCCGCCGCAACGCAACGCGCCGCAAAAGCAAAAGCGTTGCGCACCGCAAGTGCTGATCGGTGACTCACCTTGTCGCGCGTGATAGGGTCCATGAACGGGGTGATGCCCGAGAAGAACGCGTTGATCCACCACCTGCAACGAGTCGCTCCCGTCAGCCATACTCCTTGTCCATCTTCCCTCCAGTGTCGCCCATGCACCAAGCATCACGCATGGCACGATATGACACGACATGAGATGACACGACGCGGCGCGCGCCAACCGAACCGAAGTCCTCGGCCATCACCGGCGCCAGCCGCGCGGCCCCTGGACGCCGATTCCCCGTTCTGCCGCCCGCCCTGCGCGGCGCGCCAAGAAATTTATTCGGGTTCGGCACCGACGTGATGACGATGGGGAGAGCCAGAGGCGCGGTGTGCGGTGGGCAGCGGAATGGGTGAGGGGACAGGCAAGCAGCGACGAGACAAGGAAGATGAAAAGAGATAGAGACTCACGGCATGTTTACAACAACGCCGCGTCCGAGTCGCTCGACGTAATGGTTCTGCAAGATGTTGAGGACCTTTCGGCCGGTGGAGATGGAGGGGTTGGATTGGGATGTAGCGGATTTGTACTGCCCGTGGTCGTCTTGTTAGCTTGCTACGGGGCCGACGTGCAACGCAACAAGAGCACTCACGTCGACGATGATGCAGACTTGCTCCTGTCCAGGCGGCATGAAGTCGATCGCGCGCTCACTTTGAGGGGTCAGTGATGTTCGTCATGACAGCTGATAGAGCACTTACAGGTGGTAAATGAGATGCCTGATCTGCCTCGGGCTGGTCTCCGTGTTCTCCCTACCGGGACGCATGTACAGGACGGGCCTGCCATCAAAGTCGAAGCCGGTCAAGATACTGTTGGGCTTGCCGTCAGCCACGCCCGCCTCTCCAAAGTCTCAAGCAGCTCGCGAAGCACTCACATCTTACCGGTCTCCGCCTCGATCCCCACATCCCCAGGCTTGATCAACTCTGGCTCAAACTCGCGCCTCCACTCGATCGTGCCCTTGATGCGCTTCTTCGCGTCGTCCATCTTCCACTTGGCGGCGCGCATGAAGCGCGGGTGGGTGCCCGGGTCGGAAAGGAAGCGGAGTTCCCATGGGTGGTATGCGTGGGTCTCGGGCAGGAGGAGAGTTTTGGTGTACTGCACGGGGGGCAGACGTCAGCATCGGTGCGAGGGGCGGAGGGGTGGCGGAGTCGCGGAGTCGCGGAGGTGGTGGAGCCAGGGCAGTGGGACGAGGCCGTGAGAGAGATGACCAACCTCTTTCAACTCCTCGATCTGATATCCACGCGTCAGCTCACTCCCGTGTGCACCAGGCGACGACCAGACGCACTTGCTTGAGCTGGTGCTCGTCATACTCCCACTTCTTCTTGACGACAGACTCTTCACCGGGGGTGGTGAAGATCTCGTGCGTCTTGGCGGCCGCGGGGGACTCTGTGGTGTTGGAGTCCTTGAGCTTGAGGTCGGAGGAGGAGGAGGAGGCGGAGGCGGATGTCTTTGTGCTTGCTCTGCTGCGTGAGAAGAAGGACATTGTGGTGGCGTGTGGTGGGGGTTCTTTCTTGCTGTATGCCCTCTTCCGAGTTTATATAGACGACTTGCCGAGTATCGTCTCGGGCTTGCTTACATGTGGCCGACAATCAAAACGGCGCCGCCCCTCGTCATCAAGCCCGCCGGCCACCGAGAATTAGATCCCGCCGAGATTAACCCACCGAGGGTTAATTACTGTATACCTAACCCCGCTAATGCCACATCATCCCAAACTGCCCGAATCTCCTTGCTTCGCTCTGGTTTCTTCCACCCCGCACACCACCAAGCAAAGACACAAAAGAGATCCTCCTACACCCCCCACCACACCTACACATCCACCATGTCGATCGAAAACCTCCACATCTCCGACGAGGCTGAGATCCCCGCCGGCGCCACCGTCGAGCTCCACTCCCGCCCCGAGCGAAAGGCCCGCAAGGCCCTCGAGGGGCTCGGTCTCAAGCGCGTCCAGGGCATCCAGCGGGTCACCCTCAGGAGGCCCAAGAACGTCCTTCTCGTCGTCAGCAACCCCGAGGTGTACAAGGCCCCCGGGAGCGACTGCTACATCGTGTTTGGTGCGTGATGTCTTCTTCGGATGCGTTGGGTTGGGTTGCTGGGGGGAAGTTGGAGGGGTTAAAGGAGGGAGGGATGGAGAAGGCGCGAGTGGGGGAAGACGGGTGAAGCAAAGAGTGGGGTGTAAAGGGCAAGAAGGCAATAGGGGGGATGAGCGTACGGCTGGTGGCTGAGCAGGAGAGAACGAGATGGGGATGAGAGAGAAGCAACCCAACCCGACCCCACACGGCCTCTTTGAACTCCACTGACACTCCCCGCAGGCGAGGCCAAGCTCGAGGACCCCAACTCCGCTGCCCAGCTCCAGGCCCAGGCCCAGCTCGCCGCCTCTAGCCAGGCTGCCCAGCAGGCTCACGCCCAGGGCGGGTTCAAGGAGGGTGTGCCCAAGTCGCTTGAGGACTTGATGGGCGGTGACGAGTGAGTTCTTGGCTTGTATATGGGGAGGGGAGAGGGAGAGGAGAGACGAAGACGAGATCGGAGGTGCTGGGAGGGTGATGTGTCTTGCCGAGAGATTGTCATCACCCCACTTTGGCCTTTCATCTCGTCTCTTGCTTGCACTCCCCCACTCTCCCCACCCTACCCCATCATCACACCCATGCTGATGTCCTTCACCGCAGGGCTCCCGCGCTCGAGGCCTCCGACGCCCCCGCCGCCGAGGGTGACGCCACCAAGGTCAACGACGAGGAGGTGCAGCTCATTGTCGCCCAGACTGGCGTGTCGGAGGACAAGGCCCGCGAGGCGCTCATCTCTGAGAAGGGTGACCTCATCAACGCAAGTGAGTAGACGGCTGTTCCCCTTAGGACACGGGGCCTTCGATCGGGCTCAAGCTGACGATCATGTCCATGTCCAGTCATGAAGCTCCAATCTTAAAATGGGAAGAAGAGACCATGAGAGACCCTTGATGGGGTAGAGAGGGAGGGAAGTAATGAGACGGGGCGGAACGCATGGGAGAGAGATGTACAGAACTGCAACGATCAAAAAGCATGGATAGATGCTGCTTTGGTGCTGTGCTGAGATCCGCGATTGAGTGTGGTACGACCGTGCGGCGATTTGGCCGAGTGGGGTCTGAGACAAAGCACCACTCGGGGTATAAGCCGATACATCATCAACAAGAGGGTATCCTTCGCCTCCAGAACCCTGCCGTCCGCTCCGATCGCACGCCGTGCACCGTCCCCAACTGCTTCTCGCCCTCCTCAAGACTGCTGCTCTTGCTGCTGTCTTTGCTGGCTATGGAACTGTGCCGAACCATCAGCTTCTGAGAGGCAATGAGGGTCCCCCGACAGAAAGAGTGACGTACGATATCCTTGAGCTGGCTGTTGGCTTCCTCAAACTGCTTTTCCAAGTACTTGGCCTGTACGTTGAAAATGGAGAGACGGTCAGCATCAGTCCGCGGTTGAGCAGCAATAATAAGCCGCAAGCAGTCAGACGAAGATCTAGGATCGAGAAGACGGACCTTCTTGGTAAGGTTCTGGATCTCCTCAGCGAGCGCCTTCTCCTGGTCGCTGTGCTCCTTGTTGATATCTTCTCTGGGCTGCTGGATGAACCTGCATGAGTGGATATGTCAGTATGAGATCAAGTGGTCGCACCATACCCGATATCTCTCCTGACGGCGCTTTCCCTCCACCACTTCGTACACCGAACTCAAGGTGAACCCCGACTCACATCTTGCCTACCCCCTTGTACATCCTCCCCCCACCGCTCTCCGTCTCCCCAGCGGGCACCGCACCAAGCTCCCGCACAGTCAAACTCAATATCCGCCGTTCCTTCTCCTTGCTGTTGATTTGATTACGGACGACAGAGAGCTGTTTTTGGGAGGTTATTGCCTGTGGGGGAGGGGTTAGCTGAGTCCTTGCAATGAACGAGGGGGGGATGGGGGAAGATGGAAGGGACACACTTGGTTTTGGATTTGCACAAGGATCTAAACAGTGAGGTGATGTCAGCTTGTGTGTATAGCCGGGAGGCTTCCTAAGGCGATAAGCTGGCAGGGTACTCAGTAGCGGTTCACGCACCTTGCGAAGAGTATCGTCAGACAGACTGGACATGGCTGTTACTGTGAATCTGCTGTGGGGTTGTGGGTTTAAAGGTTGGTTTTGGCTATGCCGTGTGTTTGATTATGGGTATTCAAGCGTGTAGAAACCGCCGGACGTATAGTTGCAGGATTTGAGGCAAGATACTGGACATTATCTTGACGAAGAAGCAGCAAGAGCAGCGTCGAAGGTCGAAGCAACGCGCTCGCCAGCTCGAACGAAGCGCGCGACGCGCGCCTACTGCTGTCAATGCTCCTTCTTGCGCGTGCCTACTTGCCTCATCAAGTGTGTGGGGTGTCGAAGTATGTTGGATGAAGAGCACCAGGGGCAAAATTGAGGAGGGAAGTAGCCATTGCGTTTCGATTAATATAATAGATCAATCACAGTGCAGTACATCAAGTAATAAGTGCGAAGGGAGAGAAACAGGCGGTGGAAACCTTGCATAAACGTTCAAAAGCAGGTACATGCGGATGTTTGGGGTAGCCTCGTCTTCGTTGCCTCGTTCTTCATCACTCTATACCACACTCAGATTGTCTACTCATGGGCTTCATGTCTTACTCCTGAAGTCCAAATAGCACTCAAGAAGCGGTGCCATCAAAACTCTTGCCCAACGGCCGCCTCAAAACGAGCAGCTTGAACCTGTTCCTCCAACGATTTCCTATAATCTGTCCAAGAGATCTCCCAAGGCGGTCCCGGTATCTCGGGGCCCTCCAATATTGTGCTATAGCTCCTCATAAACTCTGGGGACACCCACTTGCACTTTGCTATCCCGACACTACCTCCGGTGTAGTCGGTGCTCATAGGCCCAAGTCGAGATGCGTCTTCGGCGATCCGTTGCCCTAATTTCTTTGCAAGCTGATCAAATCTATGTGTGTGCTCGACAATCTCGTCAATGTCACTGTATATGTCCAAGGGTACCTCATCCGCGGTACCTAAGACACTAGGCAGGGTCGATGCCTGGGCTGGATCGTCGTAGGCTTGTGAAATGTAGGCTTTAGCCACAGCTTGTGCGGCTTTGTTTCTGTACTCCGTATCAGGATCTGTCTCCACGTGAGACTTGAGTGCCCGGGATGCAAACTCGTATTCTAATTCCTTCATCACCCACCCAGCCAGCTCATCAAACACGGGTTCCGCACCACGGGTTGCCACCGACGTGAAGAGTACGACTGGCGGCGCGTTTGGGTCTTGCGAGGGTATACCCTGTAGCTCTTGCACACTATGGCATGCGTCTCGAAGCTTGTTGTTATAATTCTCCCAGTCGAAGGGCCGCAAGATGGTCCTCATCCCTGGTCCACGTACTCGAGATATATCGTTGATCCAAGATACTTCACGCAGTACATTGACTTTGAAGAAATCGTCTTTCCAATTCGAGTCGCTCGCGCTCTCACTCAGTACTGCTGGAATGATCCTGTTGAGAAGAAATGTAATGCTATTTTGAATGAGTTCTCCAGTGCACAGAGCAAAATCGGTCGGAGAGTAGGTCGGTTGAGGGATATTCATGCCTCGATGGACAGTGCGCTCGAGTTCCTCCACCATGTCGGCTCGTTCAGACATGATGCGGACCCTCAAGGCAAATCTTTCGGCCTCACGCTGGCTGTCTTGTGACAGTCCAGACTCAATAGGAGGGGGTAGGATGTCGCTTCGGAGATATGTCTCTGGAATTGTGACTTCGAACTCTCCCGGCGTACCGGTGGAAGATGGTGTGGGCATGTAGCTGCTGTCCCGGATGGCTGAGGTTATGGTAACAACCCATTTGCTTCCTTGGGGGCCGTTCCAACGTGTCGGGCCGTCCGTCCGCCTGTGAATGCCTCGGGTCACATCAGTACCGATTTGAAGGAGGTTTGGAGACTCGTCGTCGGAAGCTTCATAGGAGGACATGTTTGATTAGCCGACCAAAAGTGATAGGAAGTTGAATGAATTTGTTGAAGTACGTCCTGCGCCACCAAACGGTCCGTCCAACTCCATCTATGAACTATAGGCATTCATATAGCACATACAGACTAAAGTGGGTGCATCCAAACATCATGAAGATGAAACTAAGATGCACACTACCCCTGCTTTTCCTTTGGCCGTGAGTAATAAGTGAAGAAGTAGTCGGCGATCCATCCTATCATCTCAGGTGTTCAATGGGTCCATCTAACAAGTAAATGAATCACTTTTTGCCGTAAAGGTAGGATGAGCATGGATCAGTATAACAGACAGGGCTTGTAAGGATCTCTTCCTTGTAAATACACGACGCTCTTTATAAATGGCTCCTCTCCCGCTCCTCTCCCCCCCCCTTTCCAAATATTCGTCGCGACGTGCCACCATCAGTCTGGCCTGAAGCACGCTTTTGTACAAGGACCATGGCTCAATACAGGTTGGTCCGGGCAGGAACATCTTCCAAAAGCTGGTCCCAATCAAATGGTTCAATGGCTTATCGGACGAATCAACGTCTCCGAAGCCCTCAACCAATCTAATCCACTCTTCGATCACTCTATGTGACACATGTGTCGTGTGTGCTGATGTCCATGCTCCATGGTCGTCATCCTTCATTTGAATCTGTCCGGCTGTCAACCTGAGCTCAGCAGCTTCATGCACAAATCCATAGCTATCGACATCAGGCTCTTGTTGTGAAAATGTAGTAAACCATCTATTGCGCCCTCGGGCGGCCTTTGATTTCAGCCTCCGTTCACTTTGTCCAGCAGGCCAGTCTTCTGCTGGTCTCCCCAAGCCTCCTCTTTCAACACCCTTGATGTGCCCCAATTCCATCACATATGCATCTCATCCTCCCCACCCTCTGCCTGCTGGCTGCATGCATACAGCAGAGACTGGCAGCCTATGCAAGAGTACACACACGGCATTTTCTCTCACGTGACCCGACGTGTTCTCGTTATGACGTCGTGCTTCACGCGTCGAACGCCCCCACTGCGTGCCATGCCTGATCTTGTGATCTTTTCGCTGCTCTTCTTCTGTTCTGTCTCATCTCGCCAAAGTCTTCGTACGTCTTTGCCACCGTCCAGACCACCTATCTGGTTCAGATCACCGCTACCCCCCAGCGCTTTCGAGACCGCTTAGCAAAACCGACACCGGACGTACCCAGCTCTTCTCTTATCGCCCCTCCCCCACCCCTCCCCCATATCCCCAGTCAACCAGCACCCACATCACACCATGCCTCCCCAGTTCCTCCTCCGCTTCGCGCGCTTCTACAATTCCAACTTCGATCGCCGGCCGATCCCTACGCTGATAGTGACCAACGGGGTGCTCAACACCGTGGCTGATATATTGGTGCGTTGGGTCTGTCTTGCTTTGTTCTGGGTGGTAGCTTTGGTTGTGGGGGTAGAATATGGGGCGCTGCAAGAGGCAGGGCGTCGTACGAGGGCTAGGCTGGGACAGCGGCGAATGGTGTGGACGCTGACGATCGATGTATGCTGCAGGCCCAAACATCCACCATCCTCGTAAGCCCACCTTGCCTTTCGAATCGTCCACCCACTGACCCCGCTCCCCCGCGCAGTTGCATAACCCCACCCCCCTCCACCCCACCCCCGCCTACGACCCCGAGCGTACCCTCCGCTTCGCCGTCTTCGGTATGGCCATGGGCCCCCTCATCGGGCGATGGATGCGCCTCCTCGAGCGGCAGATCCCCATGCGCGCCGCGGCGCTCACAGCTGGTAAGGGCTCACAGGGGAATGGGCTGGTGTTGGCGAAGAGGGTGTTGGCGGATCAGCTTATCATGTGAGTACGAGGCGGTGCGAGGCAGCTGTCCGGCTTCTGAAGATTCCTCTGTGGGGTGACTGAGCTGAAGCTGACGGGTTCATCTGGTGTAGGGCGCCGTTCGGGGTAGGTCTCGCTTCTCGAGTACAAATCTAACGATATGACTTATAGCTGACACCATCTCTGTACAGCTGACTGTGTTTGTCGGATCGATGGGTATCATGGAAGGCCGTACGACCTCTGAGATTGGGGACAAGTTTTCCGACGTACGTCCGCTGCTTGCTCCAATCATGGCCGATCTGATCAAGAAAGCTGACATGAACTATTCGTCGACCCCACAGATGTACTTTCGTAAGCGGCTCCTACTCCCATGTTACAGTGACATCCTACTGACTAATACGCACACAGCCGCCCTAATCGCCAACTGGAAAGTCTGGCCCCTCATCCAGACCATCAACTTCAAGCTCATGCCGATCCAGTACCGGGTGCCCTTCCAGTCTACCTGTGGTATCGCGTGGACCCTCTACTTAAGTCTGCTTAATGCCAAGTACGTTTAGTCTTTCTCTTTTCCTGGATGCCGGCCAAACGTACACAGTTCGTCGGTGGAAGGAATGGTCGACGCTGACTGAGGGGTGTTTACGCAGGAGCGACGATAAACTCGAGCCGACTGTCTAGGAGGTTGATGCTTCCGTTGGGCTTCTGCGTTTGATCACTATAATTGGGTCTCCGGCGTCCTGGACCATCATCATGCTTTTGAGAGCGTACAGTCGCTCGTGTATCGCTACTTTACGTATACCCCTATGCACCAATCTGAGGCAGGTCCTCTTCAAGTCCAAAGCCAGCGTTCTCCATTGAGCACAGAGGAAGAGCAGGAAGAGGCAAAGACACCCAATGATGCATCGTTACAAGCCCAGACCGACAGCTCCACCCCTGCCCATGCCCATACCTTCCCTCACCTCACCTCACACCTACGCCCGCCCGAGTCCACCTCACAGTCCAATCTATTGACGGTCTACATCGCCCACCCCCGTGTCAGCTGACGAGATTAGTCGTTAACGAACCCGGGTCAATGGGACTTACAGAGGTGACGCTTGATGACCTTGGCGATCAGGTCAGTGTCGGGGAAGGCCATACCCTCGAGAGACTCGGAGTACTGTTTACCCAGATTCGTCAGCTCGTTCGGTCCATTTCTCAAGGAGGAAGGCAGCGGAAGCTCACGGGAGTGGGGACGTCAGCGCCGGTGACTCGCTCAGGAGCGGCGTCAAGGAAGTCAAACGCGGGGGACTCGCAGATCTGCGCAATGATCTCGGAGCCAACGCCGAACGCTGTCACCCACGCGTCAGTTATCTTTTCCTCTCACCGCTAGACGGCGACGAGCATGGGACGCACCAGGGAAACCGCCCTCAACAGTGAGGAGGTGGTTGGTCTTCTTCACGCTGCTCGCGATCGTCTCGATATCAAGCGGCCTGATGCTCCTAAGGTTGATCACCTCAACCTTGATGCCGTGCTCCTTCTCGACGATCTCGGCCGCCTCAAGCGAGTGGGTGACCATCTTGGAGTGGGTCACGATGGTGAGGTCGGAACCCTCCTTCTCGACCTTGGCCTTGCCGATGGGGAGGAGGAAGTCGTCGGAGAGCTCCTCCTTGGTGATGGGGAAGGAGACACCGTAGAGAAGCTCGTTCTCGAGGAAGCAGACCTGCACATGTGTGTCAGCGTTAGCGTCCCCGAGGCCCTCTTCAGGTGGATGGCATAACGCACGGGGTTAGGGTCCCGAATAGCAGCCTTGAGCAAACCCCTGCAGTCCGCCGCGCTCCACGGGCTGATCACCTTCAACCCGGGGACACTCCCGTACCACGCGCAGAAGTCCTGCGAGTGCTGTGCGCCGACACCGGCGGCGGCACCGTTGGGACCACGGAAGGTGACGGGGCAAGGGACGTTACCGCCAGACATGTAGTATGTCTTGCCGCCAGAGTTGATGATTTGGTCGATGGCCTGCATGGCGAAGTTCCAGGTCACTGCGGGGCGGTGGGTGTCAGATCGCTGAGCCCAGGCTGGCTAAGGAGAGAGCGCGAGCGACGACGTACTGAACTCGCAGACGGGTCGGAGACCAGCGAGCGCGGCACCGACGGCCATACCAGCGAAACCAGACTCGGTGATGGGGGTCTATCACATCTGTCAGCTGAGCTCCCCCACCCCACGCAGACACACGCGCACGCGGCGCTCCGCCTGCCCGCGTGCCGCAGGTCAAGACTCACGTCGATAACACGGTCCTCTCCGAACTTGTCCAGCAGACCCTTGGTAATCTATACACGTATCGCTCCCTAATCAGCACTCCCTGCTCTCTCTCCAAGGTTATTTGATTCGAGCAGGCCGCGACGCACCTTGTAAGCACCGTTGTACCTGGCAACCTCCTCACCCATGACGAAGACGGTCTCGTCGCGAATCATCTCCTCCTCGAGCGCCGAGTTGATCGCCTCTCGGACGGTCTACAATCACACCGACCATAATCAGCCTTGCCCCAATCCAACGTGCTCAACACCATCTCCCCCTCTGCCAGGAAAGGCATCGAATCCAACAACGCCAGAATCCAGCAGTGAGACATACCATGGTGCTCGCGCCCTCATCAGAGCTCGCAGCCCGCCTCTGCCCCTCCCCGACCAAAAACCTAGGAGCAGCCCTCGCGACCCTCGCGGCGGGCGTGCTGGTCAGCGCGGCGCGGCCGGTGAGCCTCGCGAGGGGGGAAGCGCCGAGGTTGGAAGCGGTGGAGAGGGCGGCGGAGTGGGGGCGGAGGACGCGGGTGGTGGTGCGGGCGAGGGTGCGGGATGCCATTTTGAGTGCGTCTGTATGGGTGATAGGGGTAGTTTTGACGGTGAAAGCGTTGATTGCGCTGTGGTGGCTGGTGTCCTGTCTCTGCGCTGGGGAAGGCCGAGCAGGGAACGGGGTGGACCTCCGTGCCGCACCAAAGTTCCGTGCCGCTCATTATTATTTTCCGCACTTTATCCCACGCAGACCTCCACCGCCGCGTCCACCGACCTCCTCCATCTTGTTCATCGTGTGGTGCTGCTGCTTGGACTCTGAACGCATACCGCCATGATCATACAACACACACGGCTGCCCGCGAGGGTACCGACAAGGCTATGCGCGAGGGCCCCGCTCTCCGGCCACAGCACTACCATTCACGCCAAGCTCTACTCAACCGCCCCCGCGGCTGAAGAGCACGACCCCGAGCAGTTTGACGACATCGCAGAAGAGCTCAAGCGCAGGAGACGGAAAGCCGATGCCAAGCGGCGTCAGTATGTGGGTGCCCATGCCCCATTTTTGGGTAGTAGCTCACCCGCTGACGATCTTCGTCGATTGCAGGGCACATCATTCATTGACCACGCGATCGTCACCGTCCGCGGCGGTAAAGGCGGGAACGGCGCCGCCGCCCTCGCAGCCTCTCTCCGAGGCCCCTCGGCCCCCGCAGGCGGGAACGGTGCCCAAGGCGGCTCTGTCTACCTCACCACATCCTCCGACCTTACATCGCTCGCGACGGTTCGCAAGCGGCTCATCGGCGCGCAAGGGGGGTCGGGGTCGGGGGCGTTCCGCCACGGTCGGCGTGGGGAGGATCTGCTGGTGGAGGTACCAGTTGGTACGATCATCAGGGAGATACGGCGGGAGGGGGAAGAGGAAAGGACGTTGAGGGAGGAAGAAGAGATGGGGCTAGATGAAGAGGAGAAGCGGCGGAAGAGGTGGCAGAGGTGGTTCATCGCGCACCCGTCTGCTGGCGGGGAGCTGAGCGAGGAAGAGTATGTGGAGGGGGAGGCGATGCTGAAGAGGGAGAGGCGGTGGACGCAGCATACACCGTCATTCGCAGAGGTGCCCCCGCTCGAGCTGGATATCACCCGGCCGCTGAGCGAGCCGGTGCTCCTCGCAGCAGGCGGCCAAGGGGGGCTCGGCAACCCATTCTTCTCGTCTACGCGACTCGCCTCGCGCGGGAGCTTACCCCCGACTCTCACGTTCGAGTTTGAGCTCAAGCTCCTCGCCGACGTCGGTCTAGTGGGCTTCCCCAACGCAGGGAAGAGCACGCTCCTCCGTGCGCTGACGGGGCGCAAGGCGGAGGTGGCGGGGTATCAGTTTACAACGCTGAACCCGCAGATCGGGGTGGTGCGGGTGTATGAGGATGGGACCTGGGCGGGGCAGGGAGGGGAGGTGGTGGAGGAGACGTGGGTGGAGAGAGAGCGGGAGGCAGCGGCTCGTCTAACGGGGGAACAGGCGTTCGCGCCTGCGCCTACCCCCTCCTTGTCGCCGGGTGGCGCCCCTCGGCTGGAGCGCACGAGGTTCACTCTCTCGGACAACCCGGGGCTGCTTCCGTCAGCGTCCGCCAACGTCGGTCTGGGACACGCTTTCCTCCGAGGCATCGAGCGTTCCCCGGTGCTGGCGTACGTGCTGGACCTCACGCGGCCATCCCCCGCAGAGGACCTCGCGTCCCTCCGCGCCGAGCTGGAGGCGTACAAGCCTGGCCTGGCTGGGCGGGCGGGGGTGGTGATCCTCAACAAGGGAGATGGGGTGGACGAGGCCACGGGCCGAGCAAGGGTGAGCGCGGTGGAGAAGGCGGTAGAGGCACTGGGCGACGACGGGGAGGTGATAGTGCTGTCTGGGAAGTACGGGTTGGGGATGGAGAGGCTCGTCAGCACACTGGCAGAGCGTGTGGAGGTAGCGCGTCAGGAGAGGGAGGCAGAAAAGGAGGCCATAAGGGCGGAGGAGGAGCGGTTTGGCGTCACGCCGAGGGAGCTGGGGGAGAGGAGGAGGGACGGCGGGAAGGTGGTCGGGCCCGGGACAGGGGGGACAGGGTTTGGGCTGAAGGAGGAGCGGGAGTAGTTGTTGTAAGAGCCATCATTGATCCCATCAGCATCACCGTCACATCAGCATGTACCATCACGCGTCATTCACCATCACCCGCTGCAGATCGTTTTTTAGCTCGCAAACCTCATTTACCCTCGGGTGAGATTGGCTGATGGTTGATGCTGATGCTGGCTGAGGAGGGGCTGGGCCCGGTGAGTGGGCGTTTGAGAGTGCTCCAGAGTGACGCACTTATCTCACCCGCCATGGGGTGACCGCATGGGTAGAGCACTGCTGCGCTGATGCTGGTCTAGCGTCCTTGATTGGACCTGGGAGGATGATAAGATGATGGCCGAAGAAGGCCCCGTTTCTTCCTTCCCCATCTTCGCAACAGGTATAAAGACGGCCGGGAGAGAGTCCCCCTTCCCCTTTTTTTCATACCCACTTCAATTGTCAGACTCACACACCCTCACACTCCTTCGAAAAAGTAGGAAGTCGTACAGCTTTCAGGCCAGTGCGTTATACGTCCTAGACGATGCAAACGCACATCCTCACTGACGCGCCATCTCGTCCAGTCAGCTATGCGCCTCACCTGCTTCCCCCTCCTCACCCTCCTTCCCCTCACCTTCTCCTCTCCAGCCCCCCTCCCAAGGCCCGATGCCTCCCCAGACACTGCCCCCGCCCCCGCACTTGATACCCTCTTCTCCAAATGCTCCGCCCTCGTCACCCGCGACCACACCACCTGCGCCTGCCTCCCCGGCTTCACCGACCCGGGCAACCAGTACAAAGAGTGTACCTGCCCCGACGAGAGGAACTCGTTTATGGTGTATGAGTGGAAGGGGCCGAAGGTACAGGGGGTTTGTCAATGCTGGGGGGCGCACCAGGGTGAGTGACGAAGTGGGGTGGGGGAGGGGTGGGATGACGTGAGATTGGTGCTGACGTGAGTTGGGTAGACTATAACGCGGACTCGCACACGTGCCAGTGTGACGTGAGCTCTCCCAGTCCCTCTTCCCCTGCCTCAAATACTCACCCACCCCCCAGTCAGGCTACACCGGTATCACCAACAAATTCAGCATCCTCACCTGCACCCGCGCCTCTCCCACCCCTACCAACCCCACCTCCTCCGCTTCCACCTCCGCACCCACCCCGTCTACCCGTCCCAAGCGCGACTTGTTCGACAACGGCGTGTGGGGGATCGAGGAGATGATGGGGTGTAAGAATAATGAGAGGGGGTGTAAGGTCAGCGGGATTTGGAGCTGTCTCGAGTGAGTCCCGTTGTAAAGTTGCGTTCAGCGAGTAAGGCGAGGGGGTAGCTGATGTGGGAGGGCAGCGTCTCGCTGAGCTTGACCAGCTGCGGTGGATGCCCCGACACGCCCGAGTCTACCGGTGAGTTGACTTTACGTTCTACCTACTTTCCAAGCTCACCCCACCTTTCCGGGCAAGCTGACCGACGGTTGTAGACTGTTCATCGCTTCCTGGCGTTAACGCCGTCAGCTCAGCTGCATCGATTCGCAATGTGTCATCGGTACGTCAATGGTTCTGCTTCTCACTCGACCAGCTGCCTATGGTCCGAATGATCACCACAGCTGATTCCACCCCATGATGCCTCACAGACACATGCCAGCTCGAATACACCCTCATCCCGCACCCCGAAGGACAGACCGCCTCTTGCGTTAACAAGCAGCAGAGTAGGTCGCTCTTCAAGATGCGCGACCACGCTTAAGCGTCAGCGGCCTACACCCTTTTACCCGGCGGGCCTTTGACAATGCTCGGCCCGGAAACGGACTTTCGTATCTCGCTCCCCATCTCGCTCGTATCTCCCGTCTTCCTGTCTTTTCTCTTTCATCTGCACATAGGGACTTCATTTGGCTGTATAGTCACCACCACATCACGTCTAGCCTCTCTCTCGATCGTAGGGCCAGTATCTGTATCCATCATCTGTAGCATGCGACGATGCATCTTCTCCCGACCTATGCCACACACCGCGCCCAATCTGGGCTGAAGGAAGGGAGTAGTTGTGACCTAAGAGCCACACACCAGCCTCTACCCGCGTTCCTCCTGATCCAAGTCCGTCATCACTCACACACTGGCACCTGTCCTGTACGATACTCTACATGCCTAGTCACTACCAAAAAGGTAAGCCTAGCCGCTTGATCAAGGCCGCCGAGGCTACCCTTACCTGCCTTCAGAAGCCATCCCGGAGGGGCATTATTGGCCGCCTCCGCAAGGAATGTTCAAGGGTGACGCTGCTGCCCTCCGCCTCACTGACAAATCAATCGAAGTAATCCACATCCCTCTGTCCTAACATTTATTCGGATGCATGCCAGGCAACACGGCTTCCTCCCCAGGCAACACGGCTTCCTCCTACAGAAAATCATAAGTGTAGCATAAGTCTTTTTTTCCTTCCGAGCAACTTCCAAAAGCGATCCCTCCGAGGCACATAACTGTAGGTTTTCGGGTCATCGCCCTTACCGTCCATGGAAGCAACTCTCGACATCACCCACATGTGGTACGCACCCACACGCTCGCAAATGTCCAGAGACCATCCTTCAGGGTTCAGGATGGAGTAACCCGATTGGCATCGCTTCCTCTCGTCCACAGCATCTCCCGCATCGGCAGACCCCCAAGTGTAATGGCCTTGCCTGAATATCTCGTCTGCCACTTCATACTCTTGGTACCGGAGGCCCAAGATGAAAGGCTCGATCCCCTCGCCCAAAGATGGATCGGAGTGAAAGTACTCTCTGATGCTCCTGATCATGAGGAGGTAGACCATCTTGCACTCCCACTTGTCGGCGAACGCTGTGAGGTGGGAGCGGAGCTCGTGGGGCATCATGGGGTGTGGAGCCCAAGAGCCGTCGAGGATGTTGAGAAGATGCCTCAGCACGTCGGCAGTTTCGAACTCTTTGTTCTCCAGGCGTATGACGTGGGTGTCCGTGCCGGCATGGGGAGACGTGCCGGGGGGTGCGAGGGTACATTCACCGATGAGATGGCAGAAGACCGCACTGTTGATGATGATCAAAAATGGTGTCACTGCGACATTGGATCAAAGACGAGCTTACCTGGAGGACTGAAGATGATACTTCGGGATACGAAACGTCACACCGTCAGAGCTGATCACCGTCGCACAGTCGCTTTCCGCGATCCCGGGAGGAACCGACTCCCACTTGCGATCTTGCAGAGTAGTGTCGGCCGTGATGGTGTTTTTGCGCTTTTGGCCTCTTGTACCAGAGCTCATGGTCGATAGTGTATGGATGACGGAGTGGTGGGTCTAATCGTCGGATGGAGAGTAGAAATACTAAAGACGCCACCGGATAGTATGGTCACGAAATGGTGAGACCGTCCTCCGTGTGGAGGTGGCAGCGAGCACGGGTTCCTGGATGAAGAGACACGCACACTAAGTATTATTGCGACTGTTCAAGTTTTGCTGTGCATCTCTACTGTATATGTTTACCTCTCCTTCATCGGTATTAACCAGGACTTCAGGAGTAGAGATCAATCTGCGGGCTTTCCCTTGTAGTGGCGTCGGTAGTGCAGGCCGCTCTTACGTTGAGTGGGGCGGCTCTTCGGCCTACCTCCGCACACACGAGACAATGGCGGAAGAACATCCGGGTCATCGCTCGTTGATCTCCCCAGTTCTATGTACTTTGGTGCGCCTGTTCTGCTCTCTGGGCTTGCCAAAATAAATGGAAACGGGGAAAGAAAACAAGGGGGTGGTTGTTGCATTCTCAATTTAACCTGCACACTGCACAGGCATCAGAGATCGCATTGTACTTCCATCATCCTTATCCAGTATATGCATGTATCTCTTTCAAGAAGACTTCCTCACTTTCGCCTTCTTTACAAGGTCCAGGAATTCTTTTTTGAGCTTCCCCCATCAGACGCTCTGGGCAAACTGGAGGGGCCATAAGGCCGCATGACTTTCATGAGGGCCCAGATATAGATTCCATCCACCTTCTCCAGCCTTTCCAGGGACCAACCATCGGGGTGAAGGGCAGGAAAATCAGTCTGATTGATAAACTCCTCTAATTCCGTTTCATTCCTCCGAGCCCAGGTGTAGTTACACCAGTTGAATGCCTCGGCGGCAGCTTCGTACTCTCCGAACTCCAGAGCCAGGAAGAACGGGTGTAAACTTGGAGTGAAACCACCTTCGCTTGGTGTGCTGTAGTAATATTCCCCGACGCTTTTGATGATGGTGCGAAACACCAGCATGCAGTCCCATTTATCTGCAAAGGGGGCGAGGTTCCGCCTGAGATCGTGGCCCATGTCAGGGGTAGGGGCCCATGAACCATCGAGGATGTTGAGAAAAGAGCGTACAACCAGGGCAGTTTCTAGCTGACTATCGCTCAGATGAATAGTCCTGGTCTTGACATTGCCACTTTCGTTGAAGGCAGGCTTCTCGTCGCTAATGGAAGTCCCGGTATCGAGAAGGTGGCAAAACACGGGACTATCGTGTCGAGATCCCACACACGTTGGTCAAGTACAATATCAGCAACCATGCATTTTCTTTTACGTATCATGAAGTATCGTGGGATCACCTGGCAGCTTGTAGATAGTACTTTGGCACATGATCCACGACGGCCTACTATCCCTCTCGTCTTTCTCTGCAGCATACAACTATGCATCTTCTCCCTGCCTATGCTTCCCCTTTAATCCCGTGAGGAAATGTTTGATTTGAAGATACACCTGCCTCACCGCTGCGTGCCCGTATACCCCCCGCTCGCCCGCCGCGTTCTCCCCTGCCCAGCTTCTCCACGCTCCTCATCCCAAACATCACTCCCTCGACTCCAGCTCCTCCCTCTTCCCATCCCGACCCCCGGACCAGGCCCAGGCGGAGTAGTCGCCAGCAACAACAGCCCCGCCTGACTCCCCAACCCAAGCTTTGGGTGCGCGAATTCACCGGTGGAACCGCGTTTGCCTAGTGCGATGCGGACACGTGCGCCGCCTGTGGAAGTCGAGGCGCCGAGGGATCCTGATCCGGGGAATGAGATCGGCGCGGTGCTCGCCCCACGGCGGGAGCCTACAGAGAGCTCCGAGTAACCTCTAGCGATCTCTGGTGCCCGGGGTGAGGACATGGCAGACACAGGCGGAGGCGAAGCAGGGAGGAGGGGTGCACGTTCCCCGGTGGTGGTGGGGAGAAGGAGATTGAGCGATGTGGAGGAGGATGCGCGGGGTGGGAGGAGGGGCTGGGTGGGGGTGGAGGCGTCGAGGGTAGAGTCGGAGTCGGGAGTGGATGAAGAGGTGGTGGTGAGGAGGTGGACGCCGAGGAATGTTGTGGCGATCTGTATGGGTAGCACGAGGTCAGCATGTCACTGCTCACGCTGTGCACGAAGTTCACGCCGCGATCGATCTGGAGCAATAGCGACAATAAAGGAGCACCCACGCCAAATGCAAAATTGATGAACCGCGAAAAGGGGATATCCCGGAACTCCTGGTAGAGCACAGCGGAGCCGATGATAGCTGCCCGAAATACCTACATGTCAGCTACCGCACGGGACGAAAGTGCAAGGCAGCTCACCGGCAAGAGTGAAGAAGACAAATTGTGTCGGGATGACCTCCTACGTGCGCCGTGCTGTCAGCTTGCAGATCGAACACGTCCCATCGATACAACCAACCGGACGCACCTTGCTCTGAAACCGCATCAGCGCCCTATTCAACCACCTAATCTGCCCCAAGCTCGTCCCTCCCACAACCGCCACACACCCCCAAGTCACCCCTTCCCTCCAGGCCCCAAAGAAATTCTCACTCAGCAAGCTCGAGAGCGCCTTGGTAGCGAGCACGGTGTACCCGCCAAAGAGGGCGCAGATGCCGATGTCAATGGCAATATAGCGGGCGCCGTAGAAGGAGCGGGAAAGGAGTAGGAGGGGGAGGAGTAAGAGGATATTGAGGAGGGTGTAGACGAGGAAGGAGGGTTGGGAGAGGGCGGAGAGAAGTTCCGAAGGAGAGAGCTGTAGGTGTGACAACGCAGTTTAGCTTCGGTGATAGCGGGGATCTTTCAGCGAAGGGGAAGGTATGGACTCACACGAGGGTTTGTGTTGCTAGAAGACCAGACGACAGTAACGGCCCCAACGATAGCCAGCGCCATCCCCACCAGCTCCTTCTTGTAAAACTTCTCCCGCAAAATTAACGGTGCAAACACGCAATTCGCAATCAGCGCCTACCCACCCACCAGGGTACATCAGTACACAGCCACCTAACCCACCCGCGCCAAAAAAAGAAAAGGAGGTGGATACAGAAAGTAGACTCACGACAGTGCCAAGGGGAGCGACCACGCTTGCAGGCGCGAAACCGTAGCTGAGGAAGTTACCGCCCTCGCCCACAGCGATGAGCGCCATTCCAAGCCACCAGAGTTTGCTTCGAAGGTACATGCCCTCCTCCACCTCTCCCCCTCCTTCTTCTCCGACCCCGTTGTCGTGAGCGTCATCGGAGAGATCCACGTGTCCGTTCGACACGTGCGCCCCGTGCCCGTCGCCGTGCTGGTGCTTATGACCGCGGGGCGAGTCCGCGAGCTTGACCCGCAAGCTCGTGTACTTGCCCGGCAAGATCGGTGCAGGCGCAGGAGAAGTTGCCCGACTGTTTGCCCCTCCTTGGCTTGTGTTCCTGCTCCTGCTCTCGCTCGTATCTCCTTTCCGGCCTCGACTCCGGCTTCTGCTCCGACTCCGGCTCTCTCCGAATCCGAGCGTCTGCACCTCAAGCCCACTCGGCTCCCCATTTTTGGCAGGTGCTGGGACAAGCACGACAGGTACTGCTGGTACCGTCGCCACCTCGTCACCGGCTCCCCCTGCTACTGCAGGCGACGGCGGCTCATCCTCTTCTGGTATGGGTGATGGCGACGGCGAAAGTGGCCTTGATGGCGGGGCGGACCGTACTGGGGTATATGGTGCAGGTGCTCTTGATGGCCCGGGGGAGGAAGGGGTAGACGAGGAAGGGGACAGCGAGGAGTGGGAGGTGGAATGGGATAGGGCGACTTGTTCTTCGTTACGCCTGTGCGCGAGCTTCTGTACCGTCCTGCGCGTGTACGCCAGAAGTCGGTGGTTAGCCCTTCACAGAACCTGTGGATATGGCTCGGTGCAGGTCAAACCGGAAAAACCACAGGAAAAGACACGGCTTACAAAGCAAGGCTGATGAGAACGTTCCCGCCACAGGCGATCCCGACGCCGATGAGCGAGCTGGTGGACACCGTCCCGAGAGGGGACATGCTGGGATACTGGGTCACTGAGCTAGCTCGAGGTGGCGGTGAGTGTCGCTTTTGAGGGTGATGTACAATGCCACCACAGTATCGGGATGCTCGAAGAGCTGGGGGCTTGTGATAGAGAGCAAAGGCGCGCTTCGTGCGCTTCTTCTAGAGACGGCTTGGATATGGGAACGACGTCGAGCTTCGTCGCCGAAATCAATAAGTCACGCCAACAGAGCTGCGAGAGTGCAGTCGTGACGTCATCAAAACAAAATGGCCGTCTTAAAAAAAAAGGCATTTTCTGCGTCGGTAACAAATTCATGATGAGAGACCACATGAGTGCTTGTGAAAAGATGCTCAACGGCCGCAGCGTAGTTAATGACCAATAGCGTAGACGATAGTGTGCTGACATGCCATACTCATACAACAGCTCCCCCGTTACCCCTCTCTACATCATGTCCTCCGGTACTGCGTCGAGCCTCCGCTCACCGCCCCCCTCTACTGGGCCCGAACCCCTTGTAACCCTGCGGCCGACTTGCCTTCCTCGCCCGGTCCTCCATCATAAGCCTCTCCGCCTCACTCTTGAACTTTTGCCCCCCACCCATCCCAGCGCCCGCTCCACCCGGACCAGCGCCGTCCTCCGCGTCCGTCTTGGCGGCTTTCGACGACTTGAAGACGTTCACGGGTGCAGGCCGTTTCAAGGGGTTGGCAGTGATGGAGACGGATTTGGTGGCGGGGGTGGCAAAGCTGCCAAAGGAGAAGCCCGTTTTAGCGGGTGCGGCGGCAGCTGTGCTCGTGCCCGCCTCGCCCTCTTTCACCTCCCCATCTGCCTTCTCCCCTTCGGCAGTCTCGGGCTTGGCGTCCCCAGCAGGCGGGCCAAACAAGTTGATCTTGATCGTCTCGCCCTCCTTCTTCTGCAGCCCTACGCTGGTGTCCACCTGTTCTTCCCGTTGGGCTTTGGCCCGCGCGATCTGCTCGGCGAGCATCTTGCGCTCGCGCTCTTCGCCGTCCATCGTCGCTCGTTCCCGCTTCTGCGCCTCAGCCTATAGATGATTCATCAGTATGCAGATTGCAGAGTTGCTACATCATGACGGACTTACCTGCTTCGCGAGCGTCTCTGGCCGATTATCCACCCACTCGATCCACAACCCCTTCTCATCCTCATCAACCTTCACCAGCCCCGCCTTCCCCAGCGTCTGGATGAATCCACTCAACGTCACCCACTGCGTCGCGTTCATGTGCACGTGGTGCTTGTCCTGGATGTACTCGTTGTATACGGCGTTGGCGCGCACGCGGTTCGTGAGGTGGCGGGTGCGCAGGAGGAGGAGGAACTCGGATTGGAATTGGTTGGAGAACTCGGAGATGGCGTTGCCGGCTTTGGGGCCAATGAGCATGATCTTGCGCATGTGCGGTTCGGAGCGGCAGTGCGCCTGTAGAGGGAGAGGGGCTGTGGTCAGCTACTACTGTACGAGGAGGTGGCAAGTGGCGAGTACTTATAGCTTACCTGGAAACCGTTCTCATCGCGACATTGCTTCTCGCACACTTGACAGTACCATCGCAGCCTCCCAAGACCTTTGGATGTCTCTAGTCAGCGAATAGATACCCAGGCCGAAACGATGAGCGCCACATTTGACTCACCCTTGGCCTTGATAGCATTTCCGATGGCCTTTGCGCTTCCAGCTTCAGCTTTTCCCATCTTGGCTAGTGTTTTGCGAGGTTTCTCTGTTCGATGACTGAGAGAGTGCGCCTATATGCAGTGCAGTCTATACACCAGACGTAAAATCAAGATGAAGAAATCAAGAGTGAATGAGACAGCTTCTTTCACGAAGGAGACGAGCTGAACGAAGGTGTGTGGCCAAACATTTGATGTTACGTAATGTTTCAGCCTGCTCTTTCCTGGTTCAGCGGCTCCGCTCTCGCTGTGGTCTCTTCGAGATGTCCAAGGCGGATGATCTTGTTCATGCACCATACTCGCACCGCTCACAACCATCAACAGAACAAGTACCGTCATGCCTCAACAGCTCTTGACATCAGAAGAGGTAAGCTCAGGCGTGTCAGGTTATGATGAGCCCAAAACGCGGGAGCTGACTGACGTGGACGCTTCCAGTTCCTCGCAAAGCTCGGCGAGTGCTTCAGCGACCCCTCCTCATCCAAATCCGTCAGCCTCACCCACAAGCGATGTACGTGGCCCATCATACTCGCCGATACACCTAGTCATTGAATGTTTTGACCAGCGCTGACATGCTATGTGCGGTTAAGTAACATACTCGGAAGACGAGGACGTCAAGATGGCGGATGAGGAGGCCGAGCTGAACGGCGAAAGCCCAGAGTACGAGGTTCTCCTCCGTGCTGTCCACGGGGACGATAAGTTCTCCACCCGAGTGAGCTACTTCGGCCAATCCAGCCGTGATCCGCCAGCTCACCCCTCGTGCTATCGCGTTCTCCCCAAACAGATCCTCGCATCATCCCTCCCGTCATTCCACGCCGCCTACGGTGCCCTCTTGAAAAACGGCATGGCCCCGCTCATGCGCAGGCGAGACAAGAAGAAGGAGAAGGCTAGGGCAGAAGCGCTCGCGAAGAAGCGGAAGGAGCTGTATGTGGATGTGGTGGTTGGGAACGAGGGCAAGAGGGGGGCGGGGAAGCGGCAAAGGGTGAGTGCGATTGGCGGGATGCGAATGCTGGGCGGGCCCGGCCCTTGACCGGGAGTCCGCTGTTGAGAGGATGCGCTAATGTGGTTCATATCATGCAGACGAGGAAGATTGCCGCCCAGAAGAAGAAGGAGGTCGAGCGAGAACGGCTGGAGGCGAGGCAGGGCGAACAGAAGAGCGGTGTGGAGATATAATTGTACAGAAGCGTAAGCTCGTTCCTCTGGCCCCCTGGAGATCAAAGCTGACACATTTTCTGTAGATGCACACTGCGTCCGAATCTTGTTACATTTCACTTTCGACTGCTGACCTAATATCCGTCCACGTAGAGGATCTCGGCTATCTAATGGTTCTCATCAAACCCTCTTGCTTTCAGGCGGCCCAAGATAGCTGTACCCCCTCTTCCCGATCCCGCCAAAGTCCACCCACACCCTCTCCACCACGATACCCGCCGTCATCCCATATACCGTCACCGTGTGCTTCCCCGCCTCCCACCCGTCCACCTTCACCGACATCGTCGCGTTCCTAATCTCGCTACTGACTACCTCCAGCCAATCTGCGGGAACCGACCCCACCTCGCCCGAGTTCCTCCCGCTGTCTTCGCCCTCGCCGATGCCCCGCGTAGGGACAGGGTGCACCTCCTTGACAGGCAGGTCATCCAGCTGAAGGCCGAAAGCGATCTCGCGCCCCATCAAGAAGTTGAGCGTCGGCCCGATTTGCACCGTCACATCCACCGTCCCCTCCCCATCGACGCTATCCCCGTGTGCCCAGAAGTCGTACTCGAGCTTCGGTCCCTCGCCGACGGTGAAGTTCTGGGTGTCAATCGGGAAGACTTCCAGCCCGGACAGGGTGCGGCCGTACCACTCGATTTCCTCGAAGGCGTAGCCCTCGACGGAAGAGTTGCGTGTAAAGTGCGCAGCCTCGATCACGACGTACCCGTCACCCTCCACATGGCCCTGGAACCCAGCCTTGGGGGCAGGCGGCACGATGATAGGGAGAGTGACAGTCACGTTGGAGTGGTCATCAGCCTGGAAGAGCACCCGCCCCTCCGCCTCGAGCGCTTCGCCAGCCTTGCCAGCAGGCACCTTGTCCCAGTCTACCGAGAGATAAACCCGCTGGTCCGCGGAGCCGTCCCAAACAATCTTGCCATGCGATGGCTCAACGCGGAGCCACGCCTGGTCAGTCGTTGCTTTCCAGCTCGAGTTCCTCGGCCCGCCCGCGCCAATGTCCACCCATCTGCGCTGAACGCCATAGGGGTCCATCGGGAGGAGCGTAGGATCAGGGCATTTGTATCCCCTCTCGCAGTTGTCCCGTGTATCCCCAGGCCAGGCCCCACGCGAGTTCTCGACGGTAAGGCGGATGTAGGCGACGTGGCCTGGGACGGCGCCCTCGTGAATGGGGATGCCAGGGCGGGCGGGCTGGTACGGGTTGACAAAGTGCACGGGGGGGAGAGAGTCGCGGATCGGCTCGAGGGCGTCGTAGTAGTTGATATGGGTCTGGTCCCACATGCTGCCCGAGAAGGGTCAGCTTGGGTTGCTCACAACTGGATGAACTTGTAAGCTGAATGACTCACTGATCCCACTTTCGATCAAGCAACGCGTGGAAGGTCTCGGTGATGTTGGCGTCCTGGTAGAACGCCGCAATAGCCTCGTTCGCGAATGTGTTGGCCGCCGTCCTGGCCTGGTAGGCATAGAGCTCAGACCTCCCCACTACGAACAGCTTCGTCAGCTCTGCACCTCATGCCTCAATCTCGGATGGATGGCAAGCTCACCAGCAATGTGCAAGCGGTTCAGGTTAGCCTGTGCAGCACACTGCATCAGGACAAGCTGGAAGAACGCAGGCTTAGTCTCATCAGGAAGGCCGTCGTAGACTTCCTGTGCCCGGACGGTAAGGCCGTCCCACTCTGCAAGGATGCGCTCGGCTCTGAGAATACGCCTGTCAGCTACAGTGTCACTACTGTTCGGTTGGATGGAGGCAGCTCACTCTTCGTAGTTGACTATGGACCATGCTTTGGAGTCGACCAGCTCCGCCTTGTGCCTCGCGGCATATACCTGCACCACCGTAAGCAAAGATTCTCATCCTTCCCGCAAGTATCAACATCGGACCCACCGAGTACTTCGCCATGATGTCCCCCACCTCCTCCTTCACCTCCTCTCCAAACTCCCTCGCTGCCCAGGCCTCCAACCACCTCCCAACCGAGTTGCGCGGCCAAGCATTGCTATCCCAAGCAAGGTCGAGGAACCACTCGGTAGGCATCTCGAGGGGCTTGAGGGTACCGATGTTGAGAATCCAGATTTGGGTGGTGTTGAAGGAACGGGCAATGTTCATTTGTTCCCAGACTACAAAGCCGCTAATTAGACCAAGGTGCAGTCCACGGGAGTCACTAAAGCTTACTCTTTGCGAGGTTGTTGGTGTTGATCCACTTGTAGTCTCTTGGGTACCCAACATCTTCAGCGGGGAGTTAGCTGTTTCCTTGGTGTAGAGTGCGGCATGGCTGCTAGCTTACAATCAACGTGGTAGTAGATACCACCTCCGGCCTTGTGGTCTTGTCGGTCAGGCGGGAGGACCGACATTAGGTTGCCATAATTGTCGTCTGCGAAGAGCACGCTGACTGTATAGACGAGGTCAGTAGTCTTTCGACTTGACTGCTCTACACCGTCGCTCACCATCGTCTGGCACTTCCAACTGTGGTCATGATCTGTTAGCATCGGAAGGACAGAAGTACGACGGGCATGACTCACGCCGTTCTTGTAGTAACCCGCGACCTCCTTGTACATGCACCACATCTGACTGATGCCGCTGAGGTTCTCGCCGTAGACGTCCTTGAGAATGCCTTGCTGGGCCCGAGTGATGTCTGTCCAGAGTCGTCAGATCATATCACTTCAACGTTCCAAGTACTTACTCTGCACAAGCTCATTGCTCGCCCCCGTCAACGGCTCATCCCCATCCCCCCTCATCCCCATCGTAAACAACGTCTCCATCCCCTTCGCCCTCTCTGCCCCATACCTCCAAAACTCCTCTAGCGTATCCTTGTTGGTCCAGTCCCATGGACCATGACCATACGCGTCCCATTCGGGCTTGTTGCGCGATATGGCTTCGTGGTGCGAGCTGCCCATGACGACGCCCAGGCGGTTGGCGAGTTGCTGGTTGGGGCCGGGGGTGGGTGTCTTGGGGAGGCCGGAGGAGACGTCGAGGCCGTCGACGGCAAATTTGGATGCCCACACTGCCACTTGAGTCAGCATGATACAGTTCATGGATGGGGAGGACTCACTAGCAGGCCAGTGGTAATTCGCCTTCAAACGCAGCATCATCTCAAACCACGCCTCATACATATCCACCTGGAACGCAGGCTCCCACGGAGCCCTACCCCAGCGCTGCTGCGCCCAGCCCCACAGTGCAGGGTGCTCGTCATTGATGAACAAGCCACGGTACTTGACGGTGGGCTCGCCGTGCGAGAGGGTTTTGTGCTTGGTGAATGCGACGGCGTGCTGAGGACGGATGGGCACGTCGGACCAGAAGTGGTAGGGGGAGACACCCATTTGCTCGGAGAGTGTATAGAGGGCGAAGATGGTACCTCTCTGGAAGCCATATTTCCGGTTAGCACCTCTCAAGTGAGGAGACATAGCAGACATGACTCACCCGATCGCTCCCAACAATGACGAGAGCCTCTTTCAGCCCCTTGAGCGGCTTCTCCTCCCATCGGACATCATAGCTCTCCCACTTTCCCGCCAGCTTCTCCCTCACTGCCTTCTCCTCCTTCCCGCCAGTGGCTTTGATAAGATTACTCCCCACACTGCCCACCACTACCGCCCTCTCCACGTCGTTCGGGAGCGTATCGTTATACAGCTCCGGCCTGTGGCCTGTGACTTTGTAGACGTCCTCCGCGAAGGTCTGGGCGGCGACGTGGATGGCTTGATCGTCGGATGAAGATAGGAGGAAAGGGGTGGCGTGGTGGTGATGCGATGAGGCGAGGATAAAGTACTCGGATGGGGAGTGCTCGGCGCCATCTCGCGCAGGAGGCGCGAATGCGACCTGCTCGACATGGCCGGCCTGCTCGACCCCCGCATCACCGAGCCACGCATACTCTTGTTGTGCCAGCTCCTCCTTCGTGGGGAAGGCGACCACCCGCGGCTCACCGAGGGCCACCACCATCCCCAGGAAGGACAAGCCCACCCCAGTAAGGAGGGCTACACTGCGTACGTACATTCTGCTTCTTGCGATCGAACGAAGGGTGGAGATTCAATCGGGTGCTCCATGTGGAGAGTTGAAGAGGGGAAAGCGAGGAAGTGCATGGGGGCCCCTGGGCATATGTAGGGGGCTCTGTGGGGGCTGTGGGGAGGAGGAAGGGGAAGATGCGGGGGGTAGATGGACCGAAAGATGGAGGATGCTCGTGACTGGCGAGAAACCGGCGCCGACCACGCCGAGTGGAGGTGCCGTGAGGATCCCGGCCCGCCAGGCCCGCTCAGAGAGGCCTATTTTGGATGGCTTTCTGTAGTGGATGTGGGTGGTGCATGGCGAGGAGACCCAGATAGTATGTAGTGGTCGATGTTCTGATAGTGCGCATGCTTTGACTTCGAGCGGTCATGTGCAGGATACAGGAAGAATTTTGGTGGCGCTAGGCCTGGAATCTCTGGGCCCTTCTTCGTATCACTCAGCAGCACCTCCCCAGTCCCCACAGACGGCCCGCTGTCCTCCGTCGTCAGCAGCACGTACTACTCTATGCACAACCCACACTGCCAGGTTGCCCTGCCCTTCCCAATAATGTGAAATGGTGTCGCATTATACAAATCACAGCAGCGTCTCTATCCTTGTCATACATCACTTCGTTCTCGCCTGATCTGATTGAGAAACGGTATCACTGTTTAGCCATACTCCTTCCACAGTCGCCGTATGACCAACTCACAAGGCTGAATAGCTTCTTGTAGCGAGACTGTCTCTTCATCGGTTCGGAGTTTGCTTCTGGCTGTTCTGGCGGCTGGTATGAGGGCCAGTAAGCTGACTGATGTCGCGAGAACGTCTGGTGATGAAGAGCATCACCCCCCCATTTGCGCGACTCACCTCATCCGACTTCGCATGCTCTTCCCAGACGGCATCCACCGGGCTCCCCTCGTCCTCCACGATCCTCTCTTCCCACTGTGCCGGCAGATGCATCACCAACCTCTCCCTCATCTGCTCCCAGCTCTTGGTCTGAGCGACCGTTCCCTCCGACACATACACCAGCGTGTACCGCCCCTCCACCACCCTCTTGGAGATCTCCACCACCCGCGCATTAAGGAACAGCCTGGTATACCGCCGAGGCATGTGCGCGCGGAAGGTCATCATGTACAGCTTGAGCAGTACGTCGCCGTCCATGATCCGGAGGACCTCAACGTGCTCCAGCGCTTTGAGCTTGCGCTGCTGCCCCGGCATGGGCAGCTCGAGCCCCCGGAAGAGGGCGGTGCTGGCGGTGATGGTGTGATAGAGGGCGGGCAGGTAGTGGTCGTAGGACGCATGAGAGAGGGCGAGAAGGGTGGATGGGGAGATGGCGAAAGTCTCGCGGAGAATCTGGTCGCGGACCGGGAGGAGGCGAGCGAACGCGTCTTCTGGATCCATGGCGGGGGGAAGGACACGATCTGGGTGGGATCTTTCTGTTGCTGTGGGCATTATAATTGAATGAGTAGGATGGGTATATTGGTGCTGTGAGATGCAAGATCACATGGTATCTGCCCGCTGCTGTTTGAAGGACAAAAGGCATGCGAAGGGGCGTGTTGATGAAGGTGATCGGGGTCGTCGCGACGGTGGCGGTGCGGGGCGCGCTTTCACGAAACACGCGCCGTGGCGACTCGCGACCCACGAGGAGCCCGTGGGGAGGAGGAGGGCTACTGGAGGAGCCTGTCCGTCTGTAGGCTGATATGATGGTGATGGGACGGCTGGTGATGAAGGGCGCTGACAAAATCCACTTCAGGAGGCATGTACAAATGCAGTATGTCCGTGCAAGCTCTGACAAATAAGCCAACTTTAACGAAAAGAGAGGATGACCGCTTTGAGGAGTTGCATCATCTTCTTGTGGCCGCCGGCTTGCTGGAACCGACTTACTATTACACTACTGCTGACTGTGATTGTACTGACAGGAATGCAGAGCCTATCCATATCGTGGCTCAACCGTCTGTCTCTGTGATGGAGGCACTATCCTGCGGTGTTCCAGCCTTCACCAAATCCAAGAACATCTTTCTCAATCGATCCGCATCCGACTGCGTAGGACAGTTGCCAGGCCCATATGACTGGAAAACCCTCAAAAGAACCCAGATATGGAGCTGGTCAAACCCCACTAAGGTGCCCAGAGGCCACCCGTTCGGATGCAAAATGGGAAAACCGCCCTGCCAGCTAGATGGGCAATTGATATCCTTTTCAGCATCATTCCCCAGCCAGGTCCGGTCGCAATACTTGAACGCGGCTCCGGCGATTTCTATCTCGTCGTAATCCAAAGCCAGGCGGAAGGGGTCCAGCAGTACGTTGACACCAGTCAGGTCTGACTGGCAGTAGGTCTCGATGCTGTTGAAAAGCAAACGATAAGCAGCCAGGCATTCCCACTCATCCGCGAATTCGATCATGAGGCATCGCAGGCTGTGATCCATCGCTGGGCTGGGCAACCATGACCCATCCATTATATCCAAGAAGTGCCGCAAGACGCTCGCTGTCTCAAAGAGTTCTCGTTCGAATCGAATGTCGGAGCCGAGCGGGTTGTTTGGCTCGCTTCTATCCACTATCAACTGGCGGAAGACTGGACTGAGAGGCGCACACCGGAGCTTGTTAGCCATCCCGCCTTGCAGTTGGTAGTAGAATGGTACAGAAGTCGGAAACTTACCTGGCCGCCTGGAGATACCACTTGGGAACACAGAACTTGGTCTTGTCCGAACTTATCAATGCTATCCAGTCCCCGTCTGCCACACCTTCGGGAGGTGTGCCCCACTTGGTATCGCAATTGAGCCCGCTGGTAGTGAGATTCGCCTCTTGGGCGGGAGCGGCAGTGGCGGCGGGTTGGTGAGCTGCAGCGGTGGGCGGCTTAAGGGTGACCACGGGCTGTTCAGCGGGAGTGGCTTCCTCTTTAACAATAACGGGGGCTTCTTCAGAAGCGGCAGCGGTTTCAGCCGCGGCAGCGGGTTCTCCTTCGTTGTCGCTTGCGTTCGTTGTCTGATCATCACCGTCGCTGCTCTCCTGCTGGCGCTCGAGTTTGTAGAAGAACGCGGTCATGGCGATGTGCAAGGCTATAGAGGTATAGACGATCTTTGGGAGGGCAATCAAGACGTTCATTGGAAGATGTAGAGTACAGCTTGAAGAGGAAAGGAGATAAATAACAATGAGCAGCAAAACCTTCAATGTCGGCAGTCCGCACGCACCGCCATCGCCAAGCCATCAACGCGGGATCGAGCGACAATTGGCTTTGAAGCTTGAAGCATCGCTTCACCATTGAGCGAAACTCGTTATACATAGCCGTCATAACATCTACTCAGCTTCGGGTAACACGGCTGTCTCTTCGGCTGCTCAAGATTGGATTCTGGCTGTTCTGGGTCCGGCTGTTCTGATATCTGACAGGAGCAATAGATGAAGATGCGTGCGGGGCGCGCTTTCACGAGATACGCGCCACGACCCACGACCTGCAACGGCTGACATGATGTTCAAGCGACTGGCGATGGAGGACGTTGACAAACACCACCTCGGGAGACATGCATTCTTTTGTCCGTTTGAGATCTGCGAAGTATTCAAGGTAAAAAACATTATTATATGGTCACTTCTTCGAGGAGTTGCATCTTCCTGCTGTTGCTGCCGGCTTGGCCACCATGCCCTGAGCGGTTTACTATTTATCACTACGTGCGTTACTGGCAGGATCAAGAGCCCATTCGTATCTGGTTCAAGCGTTGGTATTTAGCGCCCCAATCTTCACCAACTCCAAGAACATCTTTTTCAATCCATCCGCCTCCGACTGCGAAGGGCATTTGCCCGGGCCATACGACTGGAAAACCCTCAAAAGAGCCCAAATATGGATTTGCTGGAATTTCTGCAAGGTGGCCAGAGACCACCCGTTCGGGTGCAAGAGGGGGAAGCCGCTCTGCCAGTGAGAGGGGCAAATGCTCTCCACCCCATCAGCATTCACTATCCAGGTCTTGTGACAATGCTTGAATGCGGCTCCCGCGACTTCTATCTCGCCGTAGTGCAAAGCCAGGCGGAAGGGCTCCAGCCAGTGGTTATCAGCCACGTCAGACTGGTAGTACGCCTCGATGCTGTTGATCAGGAGACGATCAGCGGCCTGGCACTCCCACCGGCGTGTGAAGTTGACCATTTGAATCCGCAGGTCGTGATCCATCGTTGGGCTCGGTGACCACGACCCATCGATCATATCCAGCACGTGCCGCAAGATATCCGCCGTCTCGCAGTCGGTATCTTCGAACTGAATGCGGGAGCCGCTTTGGAGCTTGAACGGGTTGACCGGCTCGCATCTATCCATGATGATCTGGCGGAAGGTGGGGCTGAAGAGAGCACACCCGAGTATGTCAGCCATCCCGTCACGTAGCAGGTAGTATACACCAGAGAAGTCGGGAACTTACCTGGCCGCCTGAAGTTACCACTTGGGCACACAGAACTCAGTCTTGTCCGAACTTATCAACGTTATCCAGTCCCCGTCCGCCACGGCGGCGGGAGGTGTGCCCCACTTCGCATCGGGAAGGAACCCGTTGGCGGTGAGGTTTGGCTTTTGGGCGGGGGAGGGAGCGGCGTGTGGCTCAACCGTAGTGATGCGTTTCTTACCGGTAGCGGGGGGCTGCGCAACGGTATGGGTGGACTGCTCAGCGACAGGGGTTTCAGCGAAAGCAGCGGGTTCTTCTTCGTTGTCGCTCGCGTTTGTCGTCTCGTCGTCGCTACTCTCCTGCTGGCGCTCAAGCTTGGAGAAGAGGGCGGTCATGGCGACGTTCAGGGCTAGAGAGGTGTAGAAGATCTTCGGGAGAGCGAACAAGACGTTGTTCATTGTGAGGATGGAGAAGAAGAAAAAGAACAACGGGAAAGAGAGAGATAATACATAGTGCCCAGCAGAAAAGCTTATTATTATTATGTCAGTCTGCCATTGCGGCTTCCAGCGACAATTGGATTTGAACTTTCAAGCATGACTTCTCGTGCCACATTTGAAAAAGGGTTTCGAAACTAAGTAGACATCTGTGGTGTTACTGTGTGGATTGAAGAGTCCAGGCATGCGTGTCCGGGTTGGCCGTCGTCGAATCAAGCTGAGTGCCCCTCCTCTGCTGGCCCCCACCGGCGGGTGTCGTCGCCCTCGCATCTGTAAACAAGTGCATATGGTATACGCCCTAGGCTCGGCTACTCTGTCCCTCCAGCGCTTTTGACAGCAGCTACCCCTCTTTGCGAATAATATCAAACTACTCGTCCAGCTCCTCCATCCGATCAACAGTTCCCCCTCCTTGCGAATAACATGAAGCTACTCATCCATGTCCCCCATCCGCTGGCGGCACAGCCTCACCTTCTCGAGACCCCTCTCGAGCTTCTCCTTGACCTCTGCCAGCCCCTTCTCCTTTTTCGCTGACTCGTCCGCTGCGATCTTGATCTGAAGCTCCTCGATCTCCTGGAGCAGGCGCGTCTGCGCCTGCTTCTCGTCCAAAACCGCCTTTTCCGCTGCCGCCAAGCTGTTCTCGCGAGCCCATCTGGTAATGGCGCGGGCGGTGTCGGGGTGTGCGTCAAGGTAGAGCTTGATCGTGTGCGCGTCAATGATCTCGTTGAGCCGTTCTTCGCCGCTCCCGAAGACGGCGGGTGGGTGGGTCGATGGGGAACCAGAGACTTGTGAGGGCGTGGGGTAGGCGTTCTGCGGCGGGGACATCTGTGTGCTGGTCAGCAATGCCCGTCGCCATTGTCACCCTATGGACTTACCTCGCCATCCTCCCAACCCCGCTCACCCCCCGCCCCTCTCTTCGACTCCTTGGCTGGCCTCCGCGCCGAGTCAGTCGATGAACGGCGAGGGTCGCGCCCGACGTCCGAGCTCGGCGACCGACACCGCTTCTACAGACACTGATCAGCCTTTGCACAGAGTAACACCGACCAGCCACAGTGCGTCTCACGAACCCTCTGGACCTCCAAAGACGCATGCCCCGCCGGATCCTTCCCACCGCTCTGTGTTGTCACGCGGTCAGCGCGGCCGTCCCCGTTGTCTCTGCCACGACGTACCCCGACAAGTACATCCTCCACCTCGTGCTCCTCTGCCGAATGTAAACCGCTGGCACCCGCCCTGGATGTCTGTTGCGTGAGTTCACGCGACGTCGTCTTCTTCGGGCCCGGTTTGACGCCCTGTTGTTCCGCCGGTGTCAGCGCGGGTTCGTCCGGTACCCTTGCCAGAACGTACATCTATGTGGGGCCGCTGGGCATCCTCTTCGCTTATCAGAGGACCCTCCCCGGCCGCCGATGGACTTCGCTCCTTGGTCGACATGTCGTTCTGGGTCGTCCCAGTCTCGCGTCAGCACGGCTCGGCACATCGCCCCCCGCCCTCAACTGAACTTACCTCGCTGTCCCGTACCTCCTCGCTCTGTTCCACCCGACTGTTCTTCTTATGTCTCCCCCTCTTCTCCGAGGTCCCTACGTCAGCGAGAACTTGCCTATCGCCCGTGCGGGTGCCAGAACATACCGGCAGCGTCACGTCCCCATGGTGCTCGTTGGTCCACAGCGAGCCCTCGCGTTCATAAAATTTGAACATATCCTCGAGGGTGAAGTGGCTGTACTCTGGGAGTACTTTCAGCCAAACATCACATCTGCACATCGCGCCGTTGTCGAGGCTCCAGGAGCACCGTCCAAGTTGCAACGTGGGCTTGATAGGGGTGACCATGCTTCCCCGGCGCGAGATGGTCTGCTGTGCATGGACACACACAAAGTATGAGTCGGGGGAACACATGGTGTGACCTCTGGGAGGGCTGTTGTCAAGTCAGGCTCGTGCTCTAGGGTCTTTAGTACATACATCATATAGAATGGTGTATGAAGCTCCGGGTCGGGCTCGCCGTCCCTCAAGATCTTGAGCGGTTTCTTGAATTGGTTTCTTGCCGCTGGTCTTGGGTATGTCCTCGGGGCCCTTGAGGCGGAGAATGTGTACACCGTAGCATCGGCTCAGAGCGAGCACGATGTTGGCTCTGGCGCCGCGGGGATCCTGACAGACGGCTGCCAAGTCTGGGTTGAGGAATTTCCACCCCGGTCCGAACATTGGGTCGCCTGGAGGGGGCTTGGGTACCACCGTGCCGAGAGTGGGCCTCTTGTAAGTCATGCTGGGCGATGATGGAGTTGGTGGGATAGTGGGAGGAACTAGGCAAAGAGGTGGTCGATTCATGTGCATCTGAAGGGCGCGGGGTTTCTGTTGAGCCAGGATGTGCATACTTTGATGGTCGTTGTGTGGGGTTTCCGAGGAAAGAGGACGAGCAACAAGGCACCACCACCCGGCCAGCTCCTCGTCGATATCGATGCGCGGAAATTTGGTCTTCGCATCTCTTGTTGTTGCCACAGACGATTCACCCGCCGCCCTCATTCCCCTCGCGTCCACCTCCCCGAGTAACTTTGCCCCTCTGGTTCGCACCTAGTGGACCCCCATACACCTTCCACCCGAGCCCATGCTCAGATCCTTCTCCATCCTTGCCCGCCCACTGAAACGCTTCACCCAAGTCCCCTCCAAGATGTCCGCCTCGTCCCTCATCTCGCCATTCATCCGGTCTTCCCCCGAGGAACCCGTCCCTATCACCGCTCTCCCCCTTCCCATCAAGCCGCCAAGTCGTCTCGGTATGGTAAAACTCCAGCGCTCGGCGTTTTACATCTATGCAGAGGTACTGAGCGCGGTGGTCGAGGCGCCCAAGCTGGGGAAGCTGCTGGCGAAGCCGGCAGTCAAGGGGTGAGTCCGCACTGCGCCACGCTAGCTTTGTATGTGTGCTTACCGGCCACTATGTATAGGTCAATGATCGACATGACAAAGGTCAAGGTGCTCGAAGACTACGAGAAGCAGCTGGGGGGGATACCGGTGGAGAAGGGGCTGAAAGTTGTGCGGTTCTACGCCAACAAGGAGGAGGACCTCAGTGAAGAGGCGCGGGCACTGCTGAAGGACCAAATCAGGGGGTATGTGACGGAGGTGATCAGGATTGGTTATGACTCTTGGACTGCTGGTGAGTTGCCGTCGTCACATGGACGGCGATGGGGCTGACCGGCGTGTTTGTACACAGCGGAGATCCTCGGGGCATGTTTGCCGACAGATGAGCATGTCGATATCCCCTCATCGTTCACTACGACGGGCCACATTGGACACATGAACATCCGGGAAAAATGGTGGCCATACAAGTCCATGATCGCGCGGGTTATCCTCGATGTGAGCATGCTAGACTAGTGCCAGTCTTGGCGGGGTGCTGATGTAGGCTGCAGAAAAACCCGGCCTTGCGGACGGTGGTGAACAAGCTCGATACCATCAACACGACGTACCGGTACTTTGACATGGAGGTTCTTGCCGGTGACGAGGACTATATCACTACCGTCGTACGTTGACTGCTCTCACGCCCACGACCCCGCTGACGGCTGCTAAACACTCCAGAACGAGTCCAACTGCCAATTCACCTTTGACTTTTCCCGCGTGTACTGGAACTCTCGCCTCAGCGGCGAGCACAACCGCCTGTGCAACCTCTTCGCCCCCAACTCCCTCATCGCCGACGCCATGGCCGGTGTCGGCCCCTTCGCCATCCCCGCCGCCAAGAAAGGCTGCTACGTCCTCGCCAACGACCTCAACCCGGACAGCTCCAGGTGGATGATCACCAACGTGGCGAAGAACAAGGTGGAGGAGCGGGTGCGGGTGACGAATGACGATGCGATGGAGTGGATCCGGAAAGCCCCGCTCACGGCGTGGACAGAGAGGTTCACGGTGCCGGAACCGGTGGTCAAACCCTCCCGGCGGAAGAAGGATGTCCTGGCTCCGATTGTACCCCACGCGCTGCCACCGCCGCCAGCCCCGGCGTTCATCTCGAACTTTGTGATGAACCTGCCCGACTCGGCGCTGAGTTTCCTCCCGGCGTATATCGGGTGCTTCACCCCGCTGCTCTCTTCCATGTCGTTCATGGAGGCGTGTCTCAGTACGGCCACGGCTGCGCCTATGTCACCGGAGGACGTGCCGATGCCGATGGTGCATTGCTACTGCTTTACGAAGGAGATCGAGTTTGAGCCGGCACAGAAGGATATTTTGACGGTGAGTACAGCTGACTCCTCCACGTTTCTGACGACCCTTTGAAAATCCAGCTGACGCCTATACCCCACCCCAGCGCGCATCAGGCTACCTCGAGTGGGACCTCACCCCTCAAGCACAGGACTACGAGCTCCACTTTGTCCGGCGCGTCTCGCCCAGCAAAGACATGTACTGCCTCTCGTTCCGGCTGCCGCGGGAAGTGGCGTGGAAACCCCAGCCGGAGCTGCCGCCAGTGGAAGGAGAGAATGGGGTGGTAGAGCCGAGGCCGGTTGATCCTCTGGCAAACCTAACGCCCGAGACGAGCGCGTATGATTGAGCGATACGTGTTGCTGCGGCGTGGGAGTGGGGAAGGGGTGGACGAGGGAGGCAGGCTACAGGATGCATCATACTTCATTCCCATCTCTTAGCGTCTTCAGCGTACACCAAATCATCTCTGCCCGGGCCTGCTACGCCGGAGCAGCCGGGTCGATCCCTAATATACACATTTGTCTGCAACTCTGGAACAACAGATGTTCTCCTCTGCTCCTCTCCTCCTGCATCGTATCTCGCCGCTCTCCCCGCCCTCACACCAGAGCTCCCCTGTCTACGAGTGGTGCGGCGTCTGCGCTCTACTCCCCGCCCTACTCCCCATCCTACTCTGGATCGGCGTCTGGTGCGCGGGCGTACTGCAATTCCACCTCATCAGCACCACGCTCCTATCTCCTTAACACACACACGACGCTCCAGGCAACTCACATGATCCCACTCCCATACTGGCTATGCAGCAAACCCCCACTCAACGTGATCTGACCCCTCCCAAACCCGGGCAACAACATCGACCCGTCCCACCCATCAAACCCGTCCGAGCTCATGAACGTAGGCAAATACTCTGCCCACCCATTACTCGCCTGCGGCGTCCCCCCATAACTCTGCCCTTGGCCCTGCCCGCCCGCGCCTTGCCCGCCGGCACCACCCGCGCCAGCGCCCCCAGCAAGGAAAGCTGACGTCGGCGACGGCGCGATGGATGGCCCAGCCTGGGACGGCAGGATCATCATATCCCCGCCTTGGGGGATGAACGCGAACTGCGTTTCATGCGGGAGGACATCCGGGTGCCAGTTCACCGCGTGGCCCATGAGCGCTGAGGGGTCGTACACCCCGTTAGGCTCGGCGGTGGCGGCGCCGCCCTCGGCGCTGGGGACCTCGGCACCAGCGGTGGGGTCGCTGGCCACAGCAGCAGCAGCGGCGGCGGCGGCAGCTGCCGCTTGCGCGTTGGCGGCGTGCGCCGCATGCGCGACGAGCCCCATAGGCGCCGGCTGGCCCGGTGCGATCCCATGCAAATGGTTCTGCAACACATGATGCCCCCCCGGCGAAGTCGGAGCCGTCACCGCCCCGCTGTGCCGCATTTCCTTGGTTTTGCGGACAATTTCGCGTATGAAGGCGGCGTAGATGGCGGGTTGGTGGGATGGGTCGACGGCGCAGTCTTCGAGGATGTCGGCCATTTCGGAGACGAGCTTGAAGATGGCTTCTTCCGAGTCGTGGTACGGGCGGAGCTCGGGTTTGAGCAGTTTCAAGAGGGAGAGCAGCTGCCGCATCGGCTCGTCAGCCATCATTTCCTCTTCAGTGTCATCTACGCCGACTCACAGCATAGCTGCACATGACAAAGTTCGTATCCGGCAGATAAGGCAGCGACCCCTTTGGCAAGAACTGGTCCTTGACCACCGTGCACACTTTCTGCTCGCCCCAGTCATCATCAGCTGCTGCGTCGCGTCGCTCATTCGTTTCAACATTAGCTCACCGTGGCAGCCTCATACACGTTCGTAAGGAAGAACGAGATATCCATCTTTGCCCGCTGTTCCCCAAGTGCTCATCAGCTCCATCCATGCGGACCATCCATCCTGGGTAGCTTCCACAAGGAGACAGAACAAAGACACACCTCAAGAGCATTCTCCAGCCCGAAAGAGTAGAGCACCAAGGACGAGTAGGCAAAGTAGAACTGCGCGAGACTGTCGTACTCAAACGGGCTTTCCGAGACGGCCGCGAATCTGCGAAAACATCCAGCCCCGTTAGCGACTTATCCACCTCATCACCCGATAGAGTGTAATTAGGTAGAGGAAAAGGGACGTGCTTTTCAGGGCGGTTCCACTCTACAAGCCAGCGGCGGAGCTCCTCGTGCGCTGAGCGAACTATGAGCATATCTGCGCACCCATCCATTGTCAGCTGGCCGCCTGCGCTCGACGCCGCACGTTCCAACTCACAATCACAATCATGCCTCAACCCCGAAACCGTCGTCGTCGACGAATAGATACTATCAATCGCCCTACTCATAATCTGCTGCAACGCCACATACCCCGACAGCGCGTGGTCGCTCGGCAAACTGAACCGTTGCTGGTGCCAGCTCGCCTCGCACGCGTTGCGGATGATGTAGTCCTCGCGAAGGGTGTAAGGCTTGCCCATCTGGGCGGAGAGGGAGCGGTCGAGGACGAAGCAGTGGAGCCAGCAGCGCTCGCGGTTGATGATTTCGAGGTCGCGCGCGCGGCCTTCGTCGGTGTCGAGGTTGGACATGAGGGATTTGCGGTGCAGGTTGAGGTCGGTCGCCATCCTACCGCCCGTGCGTCTCACGTCAGCCCCGCCCCTTCACCCCACCCAACACGACGTGACCCACCGGATAGCCATCCCCAACATCAACCACGTCCGATCCTGCTCAAACGTCTTCTCCGGCCCCAGCGTCCAAAGCGACAACAGCAAATACGCCTGCACCACCTCGACGCTCTTGTAACCCCTGGAGGGGACTTCGAAGGCGAGGCGCTTGGCGTACGCGGAGAGGGCGTGGTGGAGCTCGGGTTTGGCGTGGTAGTAGCGCGCGGCGATGGCGCAGATGCTGCGGGGGGAGTGGGTTGTGAGTCGGCTGTCTCACGGTCTTGGACAAGGGGGACAAGGGGGACTCACACAGTGCACAGGAATTGGGAGCGCTGCAAAACGAGATCGGGGGTGTGGAATTCTTTGTAGACGAGCGGTACTTGGAACGACACTGAGTTGTCTGTCCCGTCAGCTTATCTCTTCGGGCTCGTAGGGCTATGCCCCATCGTGTCGCATCACACAGCTCTCCCCCACTTCCTGCAAGAATCACCACTCCCCACACCTCGGGACTCCATACCCCCCACCACACCGACAGGCCTTCCCGCTCTCACACTACCACAAACGGCAAGGGCCAGGAGGGAAACACTCACTGTTGTCAAAAAAGATATCAAACAGCTCCCCAATCTCCTCCCTTGTCGCGATCGTCAACAGCTCTGGCACCCGGTCGTCCGTCTGCGGGTGAGTGAGGAGTGATGTCGATGCACCTGCCGATGTGTATCTCGTCAGCATACCGACCACCTTGTTCTCTTGTCTCGCTGGCTTTTCTGGGAGAAGAGGAGACCACGAGGGAAAGAGAGGAAAGAGGGGAAAGAGGGGGAAAGGGACGTACCGGGCTTGAAGTAATTCTGACTCGAAACCCCCAGCCCGTTCTCCCGGCCATACTGCCCCCCCTGCCCGCTCACATCCTCCTCCTCTCCTCCCCCGCGGACATCACTCGTCGCCATCCTATAGTTGGCAGAGACTATCCCGCTGCGGCTCTGCATCCCCCCGCTAGTGCCGGCGTTGGCAGTGGGGCTATGGCTGGGCAGGTGGCGGTCTACCCCGCCGGAGGTGGATGAAGGTGGTCGGCCGGGGGTGCTCCCCGGGGCTTTTCCCGCGCCCCCCGCGAATGCCTGTTTTGCGTAACTCTTCTTCGACGCGTCGTTCTGGAGAGATGCTTCTGCGAGGAGGCCCAGCGGGCTGAGGGTGTTATCCGGGAGGGAGTGCAGCCGCGGTGAGAGCGGCGGCTGGGAGATCAGCCCCTGCCCATGCGCCGAATCCCCCCCTCTCATCCCCATCGAGTTCTGGAGGTCAAACGAGCCAGAGTAAGACTCGTTGTTGGGCGCGGGGTGGCGGTTCATAGCGACGGCGATGGTGGGCACGGTGGAGGAGGAGGCGTGGGAGGCGATGAGGTCGATGATGTCGGGGTCGGAGGTGGAGGAGTGGAGGGCGGAGGAGAAGGAGTTGAGGGAGGATTGGTCGATGTGGCTTAAGGCCTGGGCGGGGGGTCAGCTCGGAGTATGGGTGTATGGGATGGGCGGGAAGGGGACGGGACGTACTGCGCCGATGCCCTTGAGCGCTGCCTCCATCTTCCCCAGCTTGGCCGCCAGCGCCTCATTCTTTCGCGTACTCCGTTTGCCGCGGTTGGACTCTTCGAATATACACTCGTGCCCGCCGGATTTGCAGCGCTGCGACTGGCGTCAGACCGGTAGTCCACTGCTAGACAGGGGGAGAGGAACGGACCTTGCAGATGCCGTTGGCGCCGGCCGACTCGTCTGGTATACACCGCATCTTGATCTTCCGGCATCTACGCGGGGGGAGAGTCAGTAGGTGGAGGTGGATGGAGCACTGCGGGGGAGGAATCAAATACTCACGCGACACAGGCTCTGCACGGGCCGCGAGTAATTAGTAAACAGTGATCAGCCGTCAGCCATCAACAATCGCCCCGAGATGACCCACCTTGACCCCCTGGTAAGCTTCGTCTTGGTCTTGCCATCCGGCCCCTTGACCTGCTTCGTATTCCCCTTTGCCTTTGCGCCCTTTCTTCCCGCGCTATCTTCATTCTCGTCATCATCGTCCTCCTCATCATCATCATCATCCCCTTCCCCGTCGCTCCCGTCGTCCTTGCCCTGTCCATCGGGCGACTGCTTCTTCCCATCCGTGATGCTATCTGTGCGAGCCTTTTTTGTGGCCGCGGGGTTGAGGGTGGGGTCGTAGGTGGTAGAGTTGTGGAGGGGCGAGGGGGTGAAGGGGTTGGGGATGTTTTGGTAAGCGGGGGCGTAGGGGTGGGCCCATACGGCTTCGTCGGCCTGGCCTCGTTGTTGCTGTTGTTGCTGGTGGTGGGGTTGCTGGGGCTGCTGCTGGTGGCCGTTTTGTGCAGCGTAGCCCGAGTCTGAGCCCTCCCATGTGCGCTTCATGGTGTCGCGGAGATGGCCGGGGAGGTGTGGGGGAGTGGGAGGGGGATGTGGGGGGTGGATACTGGGGGATTGTTGAAGTGGAGAGGGGAGTGCGGGGTCGGGGTGGGTGATTGCGGGGTGTTGTCTCTGTGCACCTGTGATATGCTCTGTGGATGATTGGTGTGCAGTATACCGCTGTAGAATCTCGATGAAAGCGATGGGGACAGAGTGGACGGTCGGAGAAAGCCAGTTGCCGGCCGGAGGGGTGCCGGGAACAGAACAGCCGGCGTTAGTGCGGCGGCGCTATCCGGGTTTACGGGCGTGGCACTACAGTGACGCGGAGGTCGCCGCTCGGTCAGGTACCGGATGGCATCATCACTGCTGCTGACTTCGCGGTCATGCTCGACTCTTCTGTCCACTCAGTCACTGTACTCAAGCACCAGCAAGCACCAGCAAGCACCAGCAAGCACCAGCAAGCAGCAACCCCCCGCAATGAACATCGGGTCCTGCAGCAGGCAGGTGCTCGCGAGGTCACATCCGCGGCTCACCCCCCGCCCCTCGCACCGCTGCATCTCCTCCCTCCGCCCCACACCCACATCGGCCGACCACACGCGTCCCCTCCACTCTGCTCCTCGGGCGACACGGTCACCACGGACACTCGCATCAGCACTGCGTGCACTCCCCTCATCCCCCTTCTCCACCATCCCGCGCCGCACGTCCCCTCCACCGCCTTCACCCTCGCTGCCCACCTCCCCACCCGCCTCACCACCCACCTCCTCCCTCACCCCCTCCCCCTCCACCCCCACCCCCAAACCCCCATCCCAAGACAAAACAGACTGGAGCATCATCGTCAAGCTCGCAGGCAACATCTGGCCCCGTGACAACCCCAAAGTGAAACTCCGCGTTATCGGCGCGCTGACGCTGCTTGTCGCGGGCAAGATCCTCAATGTCCAGGTTCCGTTCTTCTTCAAGGCGATCGTAGACGCGTTGAATGTGCCGATCACAGAGAGTAGTACGGTGTGGGTGCTCGCGGGGGCGAGTATTGCCGGGTGTGAGTCTCGTCCTCTTCTCCATCACCCCCATGAATGAGAGATGTACAGTCGTCTCCATTTATGGTTTGCCTATCCCCCCTTCTTGCGCGTCTTCACATCTTCAACCAACTCCAATTCTCACCTCCCCTATCCTTGCCTCTTCTTCCCTCCTCTTCTTCCCCTCCCTCTTCTTCCCCTCTTTTCTCTTCCCCTCCCTCTTCTTCCCCTCCCCCTTCTTCCCCTCTCTGTTCTTTCCCTCCCTCTTCTTCCCCTCTCTGTTTTTTCCCTCCCTCTTATTCCCCTCTCCGTTCTTTCCATCCCTCTTATTCCCCTCTTTCTTCTTCCACTCTTTCCTCTTCCCCTCCTTCTTCTTCCCTTCCCCTTCTCCCTCACTCCCAGGCCCCCACTGACAGACCCACCTCGCAGACGGCGCCGCAAGAGTCCTAACCACCCTCTTTGGCGAGCTCCGTAACGCCGTCTTCGCCTCCGTCTCGCAGAACGCCATCCGCAAAGTCGCGCGCGAGACGTTCGGCCACCTGCTGAATATGGATATGAAGTTCCATTTGGAGCGGCAGACGGGCGGGCTTACGCGGGCTATTGATCGGGGTACCAAGTAGGTCGCCCTGTCCCCAGAGACACAGCAGTATGACGGCGTAGCTGACCCACGCCCACGACAGAGGCATCTCCTTCATCCTCTCCTCCATCGTCTTCCACGTCATCCCCACAGCCCTCGAAATCACCATGGTCTGCGGCATCCTCTCGTACAAATTCGGCTGGGATTTCGCCGCCGTCACGGCCATCACCATGGGCTTGTACACGTGGTTTACTGTCAGGACGACGGCTTGGCGGACAAAGTTTAGGAAGGAGGCGAATGCGGCGGATAATAAGGGGGCGACGGTGGCGGTGGATAGTTTGATCAACTATGAGGCTGTCAAGGTGCGTCTTGGCCCGTGTGCCGGGCTGTACACTTGCCCTGGAGCTGACAGGCACACGGCCACGCGCAGTCGTTCAACAACGAGGCGTACGAAGTTGGGCAGTATGACAAGACGCTCAAGACGTACGAGAAGGCGTCGGTCAAGATCGCAACGTCGCTCGCCGCGCTCAACTCGGGCCAGAACTTTATCTTCTCTAGCGCGTTGACGATGATGATGCTGCTCGGCGCGCAGGGGATTGTCAAAGGTGCGTCCCGCGGTGTGGCTTGAGGGGCCGGATGTAGTACAGCGAGCTGACACCGACGACAGGGACGATGACGGTGGGCGACCTCGTGCTCGTCAATCAGCTCGTCTTCCAGCTCTCCCTCCCCCTAAACTTCCTCGGTACAGTCTACCGCGAGCTCCGGCAGTCCCTCATCGACATGGACGTCATGTTCAACCTCCAGTCCCTCGACTCGTCCATCAAGGATCGCCCCACTGCCAAGCCGCTGCAGCTGCGCGGCGGGGAGATCAAGTTTGAGAACGTGTCTTTCGGGTATCACCCCGACCGCCCCATCTTCCGGGACGTGTCGTTCACCATCCCAGCGGGCAAGAAGGTCGCCATCGTCGGTCCCTCCGGGTGCGGGAAATCCACCGTCTTCCGCCTGCTCTTCCGGTTCTACGATTCCCAAGGCGGGCGGATCCTCATCGACGGGCAAGACATCAAATCCCTCACCCTCGACTCCCTTCGCCGAGCTATCGGCGTCGTCCCGCAAGACACACCCCTCTTCCACGCGGATATCCTACACAACATCCGGTACGGCAACCTCGACGCCTCGGACGAGGACGTCATCGCCGCGGCCCGCCGGGCGCACGTCGAGGGCACCATCGCGCGCCTGCCGGACAAGTACGCGACAAAAGTTGGGGAGAGGGGTTTGATGATTAGTGGAGGGGAGAAGCAGCGGTTGGCGGTGGCGAGGGTGCTGTTGAAGGACCCGCCGATATTGTTTTTTGATGAGGCGACGAGCGCGTTGGATGTGTATACGGAGACGGAGTTGATGAGGAATATTAATGAGGTGTTGGTGGGGCAGACAAAGACGAGTGTGTTTATCGCGCATCGGTGGGGTTTTTTTTTTCTGTCTTTGGTGGTAGTCGACTAGCGCTGACAATCCCCCCTCCCCCCTCATTTTCCCGCTCCCTGCCTCCGCCTCACCTCGATCACCTCACCTTGCACAACCTGCTCTGCGTAATCATTGCCCATCACCCACCACAACCACACACCACATCTCTCACCCCACCCTCTCCACCCCTCTTCTACCTCCACCCACCCATCCACCCACCAACCCACCCACCAACCCACCCACCAACAGCCTCCGCACAATATCCGACGCCGACCTCATCATCGTCCTTCAAGACGGGCATGTCGCCGAGCAAGGCTCGCACGAACAGCTCTTGCGAGAGCATCCGGGCGGGGTGTATAGCAGGCTGTGGGCGGCGCAGTTGACGGAGAGCACGCAGGCGCCTGTTGGGGGGGAGGTGGAGGCTGGGGAGGGGGAAGGAGAGGGGGAAGGAGAGGGGAAGACGAGGGAGGAGGTGGAGGTGGTGAAGGATGTGAAGGGGCGCAAGTAATTGGTGTGGGGGTTTTAGAGGGGAGAGGGGAGAAGAAGTGAAAAGAAGATGCACCACTTGTATTGTGGAAGGTGCTATGATGCTTCGCTGATGCTGATGACACTAAACTGATGCATCTGACCACTTGTCACGAGCCTGACTATGCTCGTGACATGACTGAGTATATGCTGGCATGAGCAGGATATAGTCTGGCAGGAACAGAGTATAGACTGCTAACGGCACAGCACATACATAATCAGGTCGCACGGCACACGATCAGGTGCGCACGGAGTATAGCCTGTAGCACACAGTGTATAGGCTGATCCGCTCGAAGTATAGGGGGTAGGCGTCCAAGAGCCGTCAACCAACCATGTTGAGTTCAATAATGGTTGGCTTCGATGAGTCAACCAGTCTAAAGCAGGGATGTGGCGACCTGGTGACGGTGGAGTTGGGCTCGAGTCCTGCGGGGGCTGGGGTGAGTCGGGAGATCCCGCTTTGGAGGAGGAGCCGGGTCGTGGACTCGTGGTTTCTTGGCTGCTCATCGTGCGATAATAGAACTGTTGTGGATGGCCCTATATGGTGAGAGTTGAGATGGAAGATGGCGATTATGATGGCGGTTATTCGATGCAGAGGCTGTTGAATAATCCGTTGATGCCTGGTGGTGCAGAAAAGAAGCTGGAGGAGCACTACTTAACTCTTCTTCTTCTGTTGTAACAACGCGTCATTTATTTAAAAAGAAAGAATAAAACATCTTCGCCTGGACCCTTTTGTTCGCGTTTGACGCGTCGCCCCGCATGCATCCCGCCTCCCCTCGCCCCCGCTCCAGTTCGACGCTGTAGCCCCAAATCGCTTCTGCCTCGCCGTCGCCGTCGCCGCCGTCGTATGCATAGCGCCGAACCCCACCAGCGGCGCCGCAAGAAGACCGACGGGGAGCGTGCCTCTCGGGAACCCTGACAGTCCAGTCAACCGTCGCGTCGGAGCAGCCCTCTCCTCGGTCCTCGCCCTCCTCCTCGCCGTCGGACGACATCGGCTCCTCAGCCTCCCGTCCGTCTTCCAAGCCACCCAGCATCGTCGCCCCCAGTCCACGCCTCGATCACCCCCCGCAAGGATGTAGCGGGCCTAGACCATACTCCCCCACGACATCGTCGATGGCACCGTCGAGCATTCACACTGTCGTCGTTGGCTGCATCGACCCATCTACGCCTGTCTCTACGGCTGCGCCCGTGCCCGTCTCGAGCCCGCTTGCCCCGCTCCTATCCCCGGGCCGGCCCGCACTGGCTCCCAGAACCACGCCCACCACGCGACCGAGCAAGCTGCCGCGGACTCCGCGCCCTTCATCGAGAAGGTGTGTCGAGGTACTTTACTCCTAGAACTGCTGCGCGCAACGCAACGTGCAACCTCTCCCCCTCTGCGCGCTACACCCAACGAAGGTGGGCAGCAAGCTCCCTACCTAGCCACCAACAACACCGCTGATACGGGAGGGCGCCCAAGCCGAGTCTCACGGCGAAGGGCGGGGCGACCGTCGTCTGTCGTGTCTTCCCCTCGAAGCTGCTGACCCTCTATCCCAGGCCATCGGTATAGTCTCTCCCCTTCCCGGCGCCTCCCCGTCAACACCACCGTGTCCTCCGCCTGCGATCACCCACGCCGCATCGTCTTCCTCGACGGCCCGGGAGGTTATCTCACGCCTCAAGCCCGCCCACAACACCTTTCTCAACGGCCCGGGAGGTCTCGCACGCCTCACCCCAGCCGCCAGGTGCCGGTGATCCAGACGGAGCTCAGGCCGAACCGGGGGGCGACCATGCCGAGCCACGCGGATGAGCCGGACACCACGGGCGAGACAACGAGGTACCACTGAACACCGTCACGTCGCCTAGCACCTAGCGATATCTAGACCATCTTGACCATGCATTTTTTGCCTTCTGATCACAGCGTCCACGCATCGTGTCCCGCCCCATCTCCGTACGAGCTGGATGCATCCATCGTCCCCGTCGGCCTCTTCGATAGATCCTCGCTCCTCGCTCCTCGCCCCTCGCCCCTCGCCCCTCGCCCCTCGCCCCTCGCCCCTCGCCCCTCGCCCCTCGCCCCTCGCCCCTCGCCCCTCGCCCCTCGCCGGTGCCCTTCGCCCTCGCTCCTCCTCTCGCCAACCCGCGCGTGACGCGCGGGTCCTTTTCTAGTTATTATTATTGTGTCAGTTTGTTTGCTTCCGTCGCCTCTTGCAGCTTCTCCTGTCCATCCGTTGAGCAGCATCGTCAGTTAGTCATCAAGCTGCATGTAGCAGACTTCACGGGCGTCGCAATCGGAACGGTGGGAAGGTCGCTGCCGCCGCTCTCGGCTCCTGCACCTGCCGCTTCACGGTCGTCACCGCCATTGCCTCTGCCCCTCCCCTTCTCTCCGCTGCTGCCCCGCCCCGACGTTACCAGCTTCACGGGCAAGCAGGGCACACCCTCTCAGCGCCTACTCTTCCTCTGACGGTCCATCGACGAGTCCCAGCCATCAGTAGCAACCATGTCTCGCTTGACGACGGCTGACCTCTGTTCGCATCAGAGCTTTCGCGGCGCGGTGTCATGGAAGGAGACGATGGACGGAGACGAGCGGGAAGGTGTCCAGAAGCGGATCGGTGAAGGACAGGACGGACTGCAACGGTGGAGAGCTGAGGCAGCCACTACCGTTCGCTATACTGTATGCATCTCTGTGTGCCAATTGATCTATGCGATTAGGTAGGCCTTTCGCTCCAGCAGCTCCTACCACCTGTGTGCCAATTTCAGCTTCGACTTCCCCGATGTCTCCTAGCCGCGAAAGGGACCTTTCGCGGGCAGACGTTAGTATGTACTTGTATGTTGATGAGTGTCGCCCTTTCGTGGTTTCATCTGCCCACTGTCACCATTGGCTCCACTGTTCAGCTTGTGCGCAATATGCCTCCCACTCTCACCACCAATGGTCCCGCATGAAGGACAGAACCAATGTTTCTTCACGTGGTTTCAAACGTTGTGAGAAGGCAGGGAAAGCTGTGCTGCTGCTGGTGAAGAACAACGCTATGTACGGTCGCCTGTCATTGAACAACGTCGAAAATTACATGTGTTCACGGTCATACCTATGACTCTTCGACGATTGGCCCCCGAGCCCTCATCAGATTCCTCATCAGATCTTCCATATCTCACACCCCACCCTTCCCCGCCGCTCACCACTCCACCTCAATCAGTGGGCTCTCCGCTAACATCCGCCGGCCCCTTCGAGCCCACATTCTGCGGTCTCACGTCTCAAAGCTGTGTCTCAAAGTCTCTTCTTGTCTCGTCTCGTCTCGTCTCGTCTCGTCTCGTCTCCCCCACCACTCCCGATCATACGGCCATTCCCCTTTGCCTCTGACTGCGCCGAAACCTTCACCCCATCTCCGCCCTTCGCCTCCAGATTATCAGAGCACCTGCCTGGCATCTTCAACCTCTCCTCTCTCCTCCTTACTGCGCCTTCAGCTTCTTCCGCGCCCTCCACTGCTCCAACGCCTCCTCCTTCGCCTTCTCCTTCTGTACGCAGTACACCTCTTGGTACAGATACTTCGCCGGGTCATCCCAATTCCCCGGCACGTCATACTGCTTGGCCATAAAGTACGTCCGCATCTTATTATTGGCCACAGTGGACCAATACCTCTTCATCTGATACAACGCATCGTGGAATGCTTGGAAGGGGAGATCGCGGAGAGCGCCGAGGGTGCTCCAGGGTAGCCGGCGTTCGGCGGCGATGCAGAGGGCGATGGCGTCGCGACGATCATCTGGGTGCTGGAGGCAGATGCGGATTGAGGAGAAGGAGGTGGAGGGCGACGAGGAGGTGGACGAGGACGAGGTGGAAGAGGAGACGGAGAGAATTGATAATGGGGCGGGAAAGGAGAGATCGCAGAGGTCCCGCAGGCAGGATCTGGAGATGTGCGATGATCAAGGGGTAGAGACAGAAGGGTAAGCAAGAAAGCGAGTGCCGCCTGGATCAGGCCATACAAAATAGACATCTTACGCACTCTCTTTGGAACAAAAGGGACCCTTCAAGCACGTGCTCGGAGCCGTCGACGCCGACGACAGTGATGGTGGCGTCACCTTCGCCACTGTAATGCCCGGTGATGATCGGCGGGTCATATGTGGTCGTGGGGAGGGCTGGCATACGGTCGCCCAAAACAGTGACAAAAGGCGGGGGAGGCAGGAACAGCCCGCCGCGGTAAGAATCGGGGGAGCCCGCTTCAGAGCCGACAGCGGGTGAGGGCTCCTCAGAGGCGTCCTGGCTGTAAAACCATTCGGAATGTGAGAAATGATGTGGCGGCGTAGGCAGAGAAAGGTGGCACAACTTACCTCTGATCGATCAGAGCGGGAAGAACTGGAGATATACGGAGTTTCTTGCTGGGGATGCTCACTTCGCCTTCTACCGCAGTGTCTGTACTGGAAGCGGTCAAAGTAGTGCTAGCGGTGTCCACCCTGCTCCTCCCGTGCCGGCGTTTGGATGGGCCAGTGGGAAAAGGAGAAACGTTTGAGGTGTCTGGACGGCTCATCATAGTGGTTGGGTCGCGAGTAGGTCAAGTCAATGACGAGGGGTGTCTGAAGGAAAGTCTGAATGGTGTTTGCGGAACAAAAGGATTCACTTATATAATACGTAGCGTTGTTCAGAAGAAGCGGTGGCGACTGGCGATGTTTCCGCAAAGGTGGCGATGGTCAGGCACCACAACGGCGTTTGATTCGCGCTCTACGTACCTGAGCCGCGAGGGCAGGCGATGTTGCAAGGAATGTTACTGCTTGCTCAAGCAGTACGGCGGGGATGACGCTGTGGAGACACTGCACGATATGTGCTGGCGCATCGGCTTGGCGTATATTATGGAGATCACAGCCGCCACCGCCGAGGCACGATGCCACTTCCACCAGAGTTGATGGTCATCGGGTCCTCCTCTCTTGGGCACACGGAGTTTATCTTCCTCGGCCTTCTCTGGCGGCAGCCACCGGCGGCGCGCGCAATCACTTGCGCACATGACAGCTTGGGGTGTACATACGGGTTCCATCGACAACGCCTTGGATGACTTCTCCCAGGGAAGCTCTACCATGCCTCTGTGGCGTTACGATCAGATGGTCGTGGTGGGTTACTTCCAGGGTCATTTGAAGGGAAGGATGGAGGAGTGATATGGTGAGGACGAATTGCAGTTCTGGGGGAAATGAGCGCATGGTTGGTGGTACTGTATGGGGGCGATCCCCTCTTCCTTCCGGGGCAATGTGATGTACAGCACGAGAAACATCTCGTAGGTAGACGAGAGTAGGTTGCTTTCATCATGTTACATACGGCGTCTGGCTGCGTCTCTTCTGCGCCATCTTTTCCACCTCTCATCCCCCTTCATCACCCCTTCGTACCCGTCCCCCGCCGCCTACGCCGGCCCCTTCATAGCCGCCTTCAACGCCTTCTCGAGCTGCTCCAAATCCGTCGAGCTGCTCGCGTCGATACGCTTCATGGGTTTACCGAGCTGCTCCATGATGTAGTTTACGTCTTCGCGGGATTTGGAGTCCGAGACGAATACGACGGAGCAGCCCTTGCGGCCGAATCGACCGGTACGGCCTGTAGTGAAGCAATCGTCAGCTCGGTGTCTCTCCGACGAACAATCATCAGCATACACCGCAGGCTCACCGATCCTGTGGATATAAGTCTCTATATCCACCTCCCCGCCCGGGCCCTTCTCCGGCACATCATAGTTGATCACCATATTCACCGCGGGGATATCGATCCCGCGCGCCACGACGTTCGTGGTGATTAGCACCTTGGTCTTGCCCTCGCGGAACGAGTCGAGGATCTGGTCACGCTCGCCGTGCTGCTTGTCGCCATGGAGGGAGGCGACGGCGTGGCCTTCGGAGATGAGGCGCTGGGCGATGTGGTCGGCGGTGATTTTGCGCTGTGGCGTGGGTAGGGTCGGGGTGGGGGTGGGGGTTATGCGATGCCAGGTGAGTAAGGTGAGACAAAAACAGAGAGAGCACGGGAAAGGATAGAGGTGGCGGCGGGAAAAGACATCAGAGACATCCCGTCAGCTCTGCACCACCTCCCAGTCTCAGACACCCCCGCTCACCTTGCAAAACACGATACTCTGCCCAATAACCAAACAATCATACAACGCCGAGAGCGCGTCGTACTTTTGCTCCTCGTTATCGCACTCCAGGTAAAGCTGCTTGATCGCGTCGACGGTGACCTCCTCCTGCTTGAGGAAGAGGCTGTTGGCCTCGGGCGCGAATTTGGTGGCGAAGTCGCGGACTTCGTCGTTGAACGTCGCAGAGAAGAGGACGTTTTGGACGTGCGACGGGAGAAGCCTGCGGGGAGTGTCAGCCACGGTGCGTCTCTTGGAGTTGCTCGATGAGTTGAGAAGGGTACGCACTGCTTGATCCTGAACGACTGGTCCCCCAACCCCTGCATCGCAATCAACTCATCCGCCTCATCCAGCACCAACACCCTGATCTGCTTGGGATCGAAGATCCTGCTCCCACGGAGCAGCATATCGACAAGCGTGCCCGGGGTGCCGATGAGGATGTGCTTGTCGATCTTGGCGTTGCGGGACCAGGAGCCGGGGACGGCGAGGAAGGTCTTGATCTCGGTGAACTGGCCGATCTTGTCGATGACTTCTTGGATCTGGCGGGCGAGCTCGCGCGAGGGGGCGATGCAGATTGCCTGGGCGTGGGCGCGGGTGTGGGTCAGCTGGGCGTGTCTCGCTCAAAGAGTGAGTGAGGGGACCCACCTGGGGAGTCATGAGCGCCGGATCGACGCGCGCGAGCATGTTGAGCGTGAACGCGGCGGTCTTGCCCGTCCCCGACTGACTCTGCCCGATCAAATTCTTCGCCCTGTATACCGCCCACAGCTGTCAGCTACACCTGTGGACAGGATTAGTGGGGGCAGCGGCTCACGGGTTAGACATGAGCATGGGCAGCGCCCTCTCCTGGATCTTGGAGGGCTTCTTGAACCCCGCGGCGATGATACCCCGCATGAGGTCCTCGTGGCTGTGGTCGGTAGCGTCAGCCACTTGCCTCGAAGATTGTACGTAGGAAAAACAGCTTACAGGTTGAGGTCGCGGAACGACTGGACAGAGTAGAGCGGCGAGTTGGGATTGCCTTGCAAGTCTGCGAGCGCGACCTACGGGCACAGCACAACACGGCGTCAGCTCAGCCATCGAGGTCATGGAATATCATGCTGGGTCATAGCTCACCTCGACTTGGAAGTCGTTCGAGATGAGCCCGCTGCCGCTGCTCATCTTGTCGTCGGGGAGGCTTGAGCCTGTCTGCTCTGTGCCGCCGGCGGGGGCGCGGGCGGGAGGTGGCTGCTTGACCACGGGCTCGCCCCAGCCTAAATGGTGAGGTTGTGTCAGTACTGCTCGCGATTGCGTTGCGGCGAGAAGGGGGTGCTCAAGAACTCACCATCGACTTCCCCCTCTTGCGCATCCATGATATTAACCATATTGTCTCCCTCCTTCTCGTCCTGCTTCTCAGTAGGGGCGTCCGGGGCAGCGGTCTCGCTTGGAGTGGAGGATGTGGGGGCGGGTTTCTCCTGGTTTGTTTTGACACCAGCGAGTGCTCTGCCGAATAGGTTGCCTTGGGTGTTGGGGCGGGGTCTGGATGCGGGTGCCGGGGCGGTGGTGGTGGTGTCTGTGGAGAGGCCTGATATGCGGGATGCGAGGGAGTTGACGTTGGTGTCGTCTGTGGGAGGGATAGGGGGGACGGAGGGAGGAGGGGTGCGGGGGGGCGAGTTAGCAGGGGCCATGGTGGGTGCGGGGGGTGCATGGGAGAGAGAAGAGGGAGGAAGATGGGGGAAGAGTGTCTGTGCTACAATGCAGGGCCCGGGGTATTGTTCTGTATAAGGGGACTCACCTTTTGTGTGTTTGGATTGTAGAGATGCAGATGAGGAAGTGGATGGAAACAATTCCCGCCCGTCCTCCTCCTCGTCCTCCATGTCCGCCCACGACGTCGCAGCAGGGGGATCTGCCGCTGATGCTGATGCTGATGCTGATGCTGATGGGGTGCTCATCACGCCTCGAGGCAGGGGGTCCGTGCGGGGGATATTACTGGGAGGAGGGAGAGTACTGGAGGTAATTACGGCGTGGTTCTTACGCGCGTGTGGGGGGATGAAATGTAGCTGCGGTGGGTTACTACGCTGTGCTGCTACTGCTACTGCTGCTGCTCTATCGCTGTATGCTTGTTCTCTTCATCCCCTCCCCCCTCCTCTCTCTCGCCGCCGTCAATGGAGGAGGAAGAGTCGGCGAGAGGCACCACCCCCCGATCCCACGTGGCATTCCTCCCTTGCACGGGACCATTTCCCCTTCCTCTTGCGGATGTAATGACGTCGTCGCTGGGCTAACCACTCCCGCACTTGCATTCCCTCCTCCGGCTACTCTTCTCGTAATCCCCTGCCGCGCTCATATATCGTCTACTCTCCCCTCCTCTCTTTGCCATCCACATCCTCATCCTCCTCTTCCCTCTATCCATCCACCCCAACCACTCACCCAGCAGCCACAGCTGCCCCCTTACTCACCCCGGCACTCTGACTCACCCCGGCAACCCGGCACCGGCACTGACACTCGTCCCGTTCCCAGGATGGACGCCCTCAGGCCAGGCCATGCTCATAGGAGCAGCAGCGACCGTCTCCTGAACAACTACCTGTGAGCCGTCTCTTCATCACACCTGGCATCCACGCCCCCACTAACACGCCCGCCCACGCCCCCAGTGACTCGCAAAAATCCCTCACCACCTCCCTCCTCACCCTCCTCTCCCACTCCCACTCCTCCACCTCCTCCCTCCTCGCGTACGTCACCTCCTCCCCCGGCGTCCTCCTCTCCATTCGCCGCTCCGTCCGGCACGCCGCCTTCGAGGGCCCCCTCTCCGCCTCCATCACCGACCACCCGTCGGCCCACTCTGCCCATGGGGAGAACCCCGCCGCAGAGGGCGGGTGGGCAGCGTACATCTCGTCCCTCGACCAGTTTCGTAAGGATCTCAAGCAGATCCACCTGCTCGAGGAGGAGATGTCGCGCGTCAAGCGCGATCGCGAGATCCTCGTCACCCGGCTTATCAAGACGACGAAAGCCCGCCCCAACAAGAAAGACATCAGCGCCATCGCCCAGTCGTACTCTGCCCACTCGGCCCTCGACGGCGCAGGCTCGTCCCGCGCGAGCGTCATGTCCGACGGGTCCACCACCAGCAAAGAAGGCAAGCGCGCAGGCAAGCTCGCCGATGCCCAGGCGGAACTGCTCGGATGTGAGGAGCACTTGAGGGGGCTGGAGGTGCGGATTGAGAATGAGAGGAATAGGGTGATGACCCGCGGCTTGGAGGAGAGGTTTAGGAGTATGGAGGTGGTGGGGAGGATGTGGGTGCAGCAGGCCAAGCGTGGTTTGGCGGATCTCGACAAGATGCACGGTGGGTCTACCTCTTTTTTGGCATGCTGGTCACGACGCTAACGACGACCGCAGACCTCCCGCCAGACGCCTTCGAGCTCGACTCGAACGGTTCCCTCGCACCCTCCCAATCCGCCTCCCAAGTCGCCTACGACGACGCCCCGCACAACCCTGGCCCCAACGGCCGCGGCGTGCCCTTCCCGCGCGGTGCGTTCCACCACGCCCAAGACCCGGCCGGGTCGATCACGGGCAGTATCGCAGAGGAGGACGAGGACGGCTCGTCGGATGAGGATACCCAACATCTCGTCGTGCATGAGAACCGCCCTGGGGGCGCCGGCGGGGCGAATGGGAATGCGGGGCCGGGGGTCCCGGCCAAGGGACGCAACACGCCGACCCCGCGGTCGCCTCTCGGCGTGCCGTCCGTCAACTCGCGAGCTGCGCCTCTTGGGGGCGGCCTCGGCAGTCTCGGGGGTGACGGCGGGAGCGACTCCCCACGCTCAGGCGGGCGTCGCGCTGCGTCCGACATCGGCGCGATGGGGTACCGCCCCCCTACCGGGCGGACCCCCCTCCGCAGGACGTTCTCGCACGATGCACCGTCCCGCGGGCGTCGTGGCGGGTCGGATACCTCCAGCATCCGCGAGCACAAGCCCAAGAAGAAGGGGTTCTTTGCGAGCATCGGGAGGCTCTTCCGCGGGTCAGGCGGGAAGCGCCGCGGCGGGTCGCAGCGCTCTTCCTCGCCGCCGTACGGCTCCGGCCCGGGCGGGAAGGGCGCCTGGTCGACGAGGACGGATACGAACCTCAAACGTGCCAGCACCCTCCGCGGCGGCCGCGGTGGGGATGAGAGCAGCAGCGACGACGAAGCCGGGGGGAACTTTGTGAGCGTCACCAATAACCGGAACAGTACTTGGTCGGTGGATGCGCCGCGGAGCGGCAGCGGGGTGAAGCGGAGCGCGTCGACGCCCGTGGCGAGCGGGCTGATCCCCGCCAAGCCGGCGTCGGGGTTGAAGCGGAACAATAGCCAGAGCACCGTGCTGGCCAACAAGCGCGCGAGCGGGGGTACCACCCCCACCCCGGGCAAGAAACCCGCTGCGTCCGGCGGCGCCGCGCTCTCCCGCTCGGGGACAGCCAAATCCGGCTTGTCGAGCGCTACCTCCAAGACTGCCACCACCACCGGCGGCAAGAAAAAGACCCGCACAAACGGCTCCATCGCTCGCGCTTCTTCCCCTACCCCGGGTGCAGGCGTCGCCGGGCGCAACATCATGACCCTCGTCGACTCTTCCACCCCCGGGCCGGTGATGCCAGAGGTGCCAAAGGCCCCGAGGAGCCAGGTGAATCCGCAGATGGATCTCGCCAGGGCGCCGGGGTCGAGTATCGTCCCTGCTGATGCGCCTTTGCCGCCGCGGAAGCCCGCCAGCGCGGGGGCGGGGGCGGGGGCGCCGACGTCGGCGGGGCCGCCCGTGAGCGCCGGCCCGGCGCTCGGGAGGTCGATCTCGACCAAGTCGGTGAAGTCTGCGGGTAGCAAGAAGCCGAAGGCGAGCCACTCCCCGCCGAGGAGTACAACCCCGCTCCCGCCGTCGCGTACCCTCTCGCCGCCCCTCAAGTCGGCCCTCCGGCCCACCTCCCCCTCGCCTCACGCGCTGCCGCCGCCAGTGGACATACCGGTGAAACCGATGTACTCCATCTCCGCCCCCGGGCCTGTCTCCCTCCCTGCCGAGCCTGAGCCTGAGCCGACGGGCCAGTCCACGCTTAGGGCTTGGGAGGCGGAAGCCGGGGACGGGAAGAGGCCCGATAACGACAAGAGGCACTCGTACGTCTCGATGCAGAGCGACGGCGCTAGCATCTACGAGTCCGCCGTCGAGGACGAGGACGGTAACGCCCCCGCCTCCCGCGCCGGCGCGTACGGCCCCGACACGGACTCGGAGGACGAGTCGACCCTCTCTCTCGGGGAGAACGCTGGGCCCGCCGCGCGTGCGGGTGGGGGGAAGTACAAGGTGGTGAAGAATGAGAAGGTGCTGAGGAGGGGGGAGGTGGCGACGGGGATACCGGGGTATGGGAGGGAGGATGAGGCGGGGCAGGATGAGAGTGATGGGGAAGGGACGGAGGTGGGGGTGGTGCAGGGGGGTGTGCCCCGCGCGCCTGCCCCTGTGAGCTTGGGCGACTTTGGGTTGGGTGAGCCTGTCGGCGCGGGGGCGGGGAGGGGTGCCGGAGCCGAATCGACGTTGAGTGCCGGTACCGCCGGCACGGGCACCACCCTCCGCCGCAAATCCGTGCGCATGGCAGTCCCCGACTCCCCCATGGACGACCGCCGTTTCCCCAACTCCACCCCTACCATCGACGCCTCCTCCAACCCCGAGCCCGTGCCGCGCTCCCGGACCCCTTCCCCCGAGCCGGAACGTTTCGAGCAGACGTGGTCGACCCGTATCGGTCATATGCGGGATGATACCTCCGAGGAGGAGGATCGGGAGGAAGGGTACATCAAGGCGAGGAAGGGGTTGTTGAGGAATAGCGGGAAGTGGGAGGTGGATGAGGGCACGGGGAAGAGGGTGAGGAAGGGGGAGGGGAAGAAGGGCGGGAGTGAGACGGGATTGAAGAAGAAGGCGAGCACGAAGAGTAAGGCGAGTACGGGGAGTGTGGGGAGGAGGCAAAAATCCGGGGTGGTTTGATCTATTTGTGGTTGAGCGGGGGGTTCTAAACACGGGAAGGGGAAGAAGAGGGTTGAGAATGTGGTGCTAGTGTACACGTGAATAGTACGTTTGGAATTAATCAAATAGCGCGGATTAACAGCGATGGAATCTATAATGATCTTGTCACTCTACTTTCTGGTGTGAGGTTTGAGCGACGATGCGATGGGTAAAGAGGCGGAGAAACAACTGGACTCCCTCCCCCCTGGGTGACGAGGATGGCTCGGAGCGGAGGTGAGGAGGAAGCGATTTGGCAGGGGGGTTTTGCTCGGCAGTCAGCCAAAGCACGATGAGCGATCAGCTTTTGAATAAGCTTTTCTATCATGTATTTTGCCGTATCGGCAGCTCATGACCTTCCCAGGCATGCTTGTGCACAGGAAGCAACATCTCCTCAGTCATGCTATTCCCCACCCACAGGCAGCTCTCACCTCTCAGGCCTCAGCCTCAACTCCCAACGCGCCACGTGGTTCAAGAGGAGGTCCGGTGGACGCGTTCGTCTCCCTCCCCACCACGCGTCTCTCCGTCATGATCTCGCCACTACTCTTCAGCTCGACCGCTGCTCATATCTTTCAACAACAGCCGCCGTTGGAAGCCCTGCATCCATATATAGATACCGCAATCCCCAACCACGGCCCGCCCCCCTGCGCCGTGCCAGACCCCTCCTCTTCGACTACACCCTACACCACCGCCATCACCACACTCGACCCCCTCCCCCCGGAGATCCGCGCTCTCATCTTCACCTCCCTTCAATCCCACTCCACCCCTCTCCCCGTTCTCGCCACCGTCGCCCGCCTCTCCAAAGACACCTGCATCAACACTCTACCCCTCTTGTACCACACAGGCACCCTCACGCGCGCCAACGCCACGCGGTTCTTCTTCGGCCTTGGGGGACCGTTCGGCCCGTATGCACGGCGGCCTGACAAATGGGACTATTTCTGGAAGGATGCGCCTGAAGAATGGGAAGAGGTACAGACGCCGGTGGAGCGCAAGCTCCGCGCGTTGGGACTGGTGCAGCGGCTCTACATCGCAGACATCGAGGCGGCTTGGCGGGTAATGAGGGCCAGAAGAGTGCTCCGGAAGCTCGGGGTCCCGCTCACCTTCCACAGGAACTTGCGGCCGGCCTTCACGGGACCTGGGTAGGATATGGGTGAGTGGGATAGTGGGAACGAGGGTGATGAGGACGGCGAACCTCTGGGGGACGGGTACCGTCCTGCGCGACCAGCACTCTTCTGTGATCTCGAGCACCTCGCCTTCGGGCCCGAGTTGACGGCGCAGGTGAATAGCTTCCCGGAACTGCACGGGGAGGTTCTCCGCAGCCTGACCACGGGGCTGGTCTACCCGGGTCCGAACTTTGACAAGCTCTGCGTGCACCTCCCCCACAGGCCGCACTTGCGCAACCTCCAGTTTGTCAACAGGCTGCTGGCGGAGAACACGCCCAATGAACTGATCATCCACGGCGCTCATCTGTGCGATATGGCGGGCCTCGACGAGGGGGATACAGAGTGTATCGAGTTCTACCTCAGTGATTTGCCGAGAGAGGAAGGGGGTTTCACGGGCCAAGCTGCCGATGAGGAGGGTTACCAGCGGCCTTGCTGGGAGGCGTGCTCGCAGTCACGCCAGATAGCGAGGTACATGTTGTCGCGAATGTGAGTTTGCTTTCTGTTTCTTTCTGTTTCTTTCCGTATCGCTCGATCATGATCTGACCCTGCCTGTGGATCCATAGAGATGAGTATGGGCAACTACCAGGTGACGCGACGTACTTCAATAACGTCAGACTGTCAGACGCTGTCACCTTGGACGAAACGGTCAATATCATTAGGAGTGGTATGGTAGATGAGCTCACAGAGATCTTTGATGAGCTGCCCTGGAGTCAGGAGGATTTGGAGGTGATGATGAAGATACGTCTGGCGTCGCCTGACCAGAGATGCGTCTGTCCGTGGGGGTAATTATGAGATGAACCCGTGTGGCGACTTTTCAGCACTAGTCACATGTCGCGCCGGTGAACAGCGGCAAGATAGTGAAGCTACTGGGATACTCTGAAGATCCTGGCCGACAGACGAGAAGATGGACAGAGAACACTGAAGAAGAGTGGAGCTCTGCTATCAAGAAGAAGCACCAAGGAGATGGAGCACCATGGAGAGGGCGGCCAGGGAGCGGGGGCGGTGTGAACTTTGGGACCAGGCTTCTCGTGGTGGGCGTCACAAACGACCGGAGAGTTAAGAGACTCCCAATGTACGGTACTGTGAACAGTGCACGTATTTGAGCTAAATGAATTCAGCTGTGACAGCAGCATAATCCACAATGGTCATCTTGCCCGTCGTCTACTATCGATAACGTGGTGGACACAAATAACCGGGGCCTGTGAGGCGGTGGCTTGTGCCTCGAGCGTATCGTACTCCTCTCTTTCACAGCCCTCCTTCATAGCCCCCCTCCTCCTCGTCATACTCTCACGTATATAATCCCGCCCCCCGGATGACCAGCAGCATGCAAGCTATTTTACGCCCACCCCTGCCCGCCACCCGCCCAATCCTCGCCCTCCAATCAGTCCAAGATGCCCTCCGCGCACTCGTCCAAGCCCCACCGATCCCGACCCGCCGCCACCCCCGCGAGCAAATACGCTCGCCCCCGAACCCCCTCTGCCCTCGCCCCGCACTCAGCCGCCTCCCAATCCATCTCGCGCCTCAAGACCACCGTCAGCCTTCTGCAGTACGCGGCGACGACGGCGGGGAGCATCGCGCAGGGGGCGGCGTGGTTGCCTGGTGTGGGGGCGGCACTGGATGTGTTGAAAAACATGCTTGCAAGTGCGGAGAAGGTTGAGGTTGGGAAGATCCAGGCGTTCAAGCTTGTGAGTTACCTCTTTAGGTCAAAGCCGGCTGCGGGCAACGACCTGGGCTAAGATGGGCCAGGATGGGCTAGGCTGATGATACTCCGGGGCATAGGTGGAGCGGTACGCGATCGTGTGGGACGCCGTGGGACTCGACGGTAGCAAGAAGACGGGCAAGATCTCTCCAGGTTTGCAACGTATCATCGACCAGCTTCTTGAGTGAGTCCTGTTCTCCATTCTACACCCAGTAGTAACGTCGAAATAATCTTCCGACAGACGCTCATACACCATCCCGTCGCAACGCACTGGTACCGCAGGCAGCTCAACGACAGCGCACGCTACCTCGAAGGCATCTCCTCCAGGTCATTCATCGACGGGTGGTGGCATCGTGGCGAGATCGCCGATAGGATCGAGTCTGCCACACAGGAGCTCGCGGATCGGGTGACTGCTTTCCAGGTGAGCCCAACGCTATGTGGCGTCACAGTGTTGGCTGACGACATGTACGTGCTGGCTACAGCTGCAGAACATCATCCTCACTAACGAGTCAGGCGAAGAGCTGAAGGATCTCACAAAAAAGTGGGGGGAGGAGCTCAGGGAGGAGCTGGAGGCGGACACGACATTGATCGTAAACATGCTGGGGGACTTGCAGGAGGAGGGGGAGAGGAGATATCAAGAGGAGGTGGCGAGTAATAAGGTGCTGAATGACAAGAGTGAGTCCAAGTGGGGGAGGTCAAATGATCGAAGATGATGGTGCTGACTGGTTCGGGATCAGTCGATGACTTGAAGAGATCAGGACAGGAGCTCCAAACAAAAGGTGCATACGAGATTCAGCGAAGGCCTGGTGGGTAAGGGAAGACGAAGCTGACTGGGATGGCTGCAGTTGATAGCCTCACGGCATCGAACCAGAGATTGGAGGATAAGCGTATGCTACTTCAGTGTTGTCACTTACAAATGAACCTCAGAGCTGACGTTCTAAGGGTCATCGGGTCTCTACCAGTCAACGAGCAGCATGTTTGCTTCGCCCACCTCGAGGCATTATTCTCACAGAAGATCGGACCAGTCGTCCCCGCTCAAGCACCTCTGCCAAATAAGCCTGTGGTCTTCGACGTCAAGGACCTCCCCAAGAGCCTGAATGTCCGCCCACTCAAGCACTTCATCAACGACATCGGGCCATTGGCTGGGCTCGTGCGCCAAGCGGGAGAGAGTGATGTCCCGGTTATCGTGCTCGGCGACGATGTGCGGAAGAACATGCTGGAGATTGTGCAGAAAGGTCTGGCGGTAAGTCATATCCTCTCGGCCCCTGGTGGCGGATGAGTAGATGCCATGGTGGGGTGCTGATAAGGGGCGAGGATACAGATCTCGAAATGAGGAGACCGGCTCCTAAGCAGATGCGAGTAGTGATGATGTGTGCAGCTAGCGACTCGTCGCGGACAGTCACGAATCGATGATATGATACAGACTGTCACAACCGTACATAGTCCTACCAGAGGGTCGTTCAAGGCCTTCAACAGATCTCGGCGGAATCAAATTAGATCGGCTCAGTCACCGGCAGGCTCAGTCACCGGCACATCCCTCTCATCTAACTTGATCTACCACTCTACACGCCCCATACTTAGGCAAACTCGGTGAACTTGCCCGCACCCTTCTCCCCAAGCGACGCGGCCTTCTCCTTGAGCACGGCCTTAGCGGGCTCGCCGTTCCCGGCCTTGTCGACCTTCTCCTTGAGGTCCTTGACCTCCTCGGGCTCGAGGAGCTCCACGAGGGTGTCGAGCTCAGCGAGCTGCTTCTCGATGGTGGACGCGGGAGCAGCAGTGCCGGCGGGAAGGAAGTAGTTGGAGGCGCCGATGGTGGTCGCGATGGCCTGGAGAGAGGAATCAGCATACGGTAGGCGCTGGTCAAGCCCGTGGAGACGCACCTTCTTCCACTTCTTGAGGTTCTTCCTCGCGGCCTCCTTGGCCTTCTTCGCAGCCTCCCTGTCAGCCTTGCCAGCCTCGTTCGCCTTCTTCTCAGCCTCCTTCTTCTCGGCCTCCTCCTTCTTCTTCTGCTCCTCAAGCTTCTTCTTCTCGGCAGGAGTGAGGGGCTTGGCCGCAGCCGCCGCGCCCTTCTTCTTGGCGTCGCGCGCAGCCTTCTCCTCGGCCTTGATGCGCCTTATGCGGGGGTCGTGGGCGAGCACGGTGTCGACGAGCTCACGGAGACGGGTGTTGTCGTCCTTCTTTCTGCGAGCACGCTCCGACTTGTTCTTCTTCTCCGTGAAACGCTTGTCGTCACGGCTATTGGCGATGGGTCAGCAATGTTTCAGCGTAAGGACGGCTACCGCAACTCACGAGTCGGAACCCTCGTTGACCTCCTTGTCGTGCCACTCGAAGCTCCTCCACGAGTCAAAGTTGTAGAAGAAGTCGTAGAACCCCTCCACATCCTTCTTGCTCGACTCGAGGTCGCCAAACTCGGGCACCGGCTGAGTCTTGGAGAAGCGGCCCTCGCGAGCGAACACGGCGCTGGCGTGCTGGCAGAACTCCTCGGGGGAGAGCTTCTTGAAGTCGGGGACCTCGTCCTCGATGTTCCAGTCGACGGAGTCGAACTGGCGACGACGCTCGGTGTGCGTGAGGGTCTCGTGGGCTGATTGAGAGAGTCAGTATGGTCATTCCAGAAAAGAAGAAGCACGCAACTGACCCTTCTGGATGCACTTGAAGAACGAGTCGTCGTTGGTGCCGTGGCCCTTGGAGCTGGCCTTCTTGTCCGGGTGGTGACGAAGCACCTTCCTGCGGTCTATTTTTTTTTGTCAGTTGCTGCCACAGCACACAGGCCACACATAGACTCACGAGCAACCTTGATGTGGTCATCGGTCGCCTTGTACCTCAAGTGCCCAAGACCAAGGACGGCGTAGTGGTCCTGCTTCTTCCACTCCTTGGGGTCGGTCGCAAGCACAGTCGAGTGCTCCTCCTCCTCACCAAGACCGGGGTACGCAGCGCCGTCAGAGTTCTCGTCGGCAGCGGCGGCAGCAGCAGCCTCACGGGAGGCAGTGACCGCAGCATCGTCCTCGGCGAACGAGCGCTGGAGGAGCTGACGGCGGGCAGCGGAGATGAAGGAGGGCCCGGCGGGGTAGACGGGGAGGGAGGTGGGAGCGGTAGGGCGGGCGGCGGCGGGGGCCTTGTAGCCCGCGGGCGCGGGGGTGAGGGTGATGGGGAGGGTGACAATGGAGGCCATTTTGGTCTTTTGGGTGAAGGAGAGGACGAAGAGCCGATATCGATGAAGATTTCTGCTGGACGGCTTCTTGCTGTTCTTCGCGTGTAATTGATATTTTCGAGGGTAATTTTCAGCATTTATCCCGGCACCGCTGCCATCGCTCACGGCCGCTTCGATGTCCTTGGGCTTCTTCGTGAGCTAAATCCTCGCCATAAACATAGAATCCAGCTAAGAAGCATCGCCAAAAGCACCTCAAGGAGTACATCTACCCACCAGGAAGACGAAACACTCCCACAGAACCCATACAGCCCCTCTCAGCCAGCCCACGTACCTCCACCCTTCCATTGGAAGATGCAACGGCCCAACGACGCGTTGGCCCAGCGAGCTCTTTTGTGAGTACAGCTTCCGCCTTCTTTATAGTCCGAATGAGTAGCTGACATCGTAACGAAATCAGCGTAAAGAACCTGTACGCTATATATCACTCACTTTCGCGCCCCTTCCTCAACTCGTGTACCGTACTAACCCGCCTCCCCTACCCACAGCAACTTCAACCTCACCGGCCCCGACCTCTATGACCTCTTTGGCAAATACGGCCCTATCCGACAAATCCGTCTCGGAAATGACACGGCGCTGAAGACGAAGGGGACGGCTTACGTGGTGTATGAGAGCCCGGATGATGCGAAGGAGGCGATTAACGCGCTGAACGGGTTCCATCTGATGGAGAGATATATCGTTGGTGAGTCTGGATACTGCTTGACAACGCTCCTGGAGGAAGTGGGCGGGTACTTTATAGCTGACACATCATTCACAACGTAGTGCTCTACCACCATCCCTCGAAGCAACAAGCATCGGCACTCGCAAAAGCAGAGCTTCGCGCGCGAGAACAAGCATTGGCTGAGGAGAAGAAGCGGCTGGGGATGAAGGATGATGAGGAATAGCGACGGGAGCTGTTGGTCCGAGAGTGTGCGTGGGTGCCTCGGGCAGGAAAGATCACAGAGAGAAAAGCAAGGGGAGAGCTGCGCGCGGAGAGGGTGGCGAGAGGGGTGGGGAGAGGGGTGGGGAGAAGCAGACATAGAAGCAGGTCGTGTATAATCATCTGTATGTCATACAATAGCATCACAACGCTCATCTCACAGATCGCTGCTCAACTGGCTACACATATACGCAACCATCCGCAAGCTCCTGTCCCTCCGGCCGAGGAGTCCGCTGCCTCTATATCCCCCCTGCAAAGCCTCTATCACCGTCGTTCAGCGAGCCACTCAGAACTTGCTCAGACATCCCGCACCAGAACGCTGTCCCTGCCGGCTGAGCGTGAACCTCCCCGCTTCCGGCGCATTCGGCCGCGCGAACCGCTCTCTTGCTCCTCCTCCTGTTGCGCCCGCTGCACCTGCCGCTGGCCTCGCCGCTCCTGTCTGGGGCAACGCAGGTGTAGCGGCATGATTCCGCTCGGCGGCGAACCTCTGCTGTGCTTGGGCTGAGCTCTCGGCGTGCGGGTAGGTTGGTTCCCTGGCGGGTAGGGACGGGGGCATAGTCGTGGGGAAGGTCCGAGGGGTACCGCTTGGGCGCGTATCGGGCAGTCCGGGTCCTGACATCTCATCAGTGTCGGACCAGGGAGAACAGCTGATAAGAAGGACTCACGAAAGGAGGTGTTCCCGTTGGTCTTCAGTCTATCCAAGAAAGTAGACTGCGGCCGAAGAGGCCCACCGGCGCCAGTGTCCGCATGGAAGACAGAGTCCCGGAACGCGTGTACTGCTGAGGCAGACCGCCCAGGCTGCTCAGCGTGAGTCCGATCTTGCTGCTTCAATTGCTGCAAGTGCGGGTGTTGAAGAGGTGCAGGACGATGTGGTGTGGATACTGCGTTGGGGTCGTACCGGAATGCTCTGCGTTGCCAATGTTATCAGTATGACTTACTACTGGGATAGACTTCATCCGCGCCCGACCACTCACTCAAGACGTGTCCGCACGTCTGGCCCCTGTTTTTGACCATGCCCTTGCTCAATCGCTGGCCCTCCTATCCTTCCTCCCACCTCACCACCCCCTCGGCCAGCATCTCCAGGCCTATACGCCGCGACGCTCTGCGATCGCGCATCCCCCACTCCCTGCTGATGTTGATGCAGCCCCGGATGAGGAGTGTTGCCCATCATCGGCGTGAACTGCCGCTGAAAGTGCCCGGTGTTGGTCTGAATAGGCACGCTCTCCCTGGGTACTTGGCCAGAGATTGGCGTAGGTGGGATGAACCTAGCGAGGGTGGATGTCAGCATAGCACAAATGCGACATCCATGAATTGACATACCGACGCGGATGATGATCCGGTATGTCCAGGCGGCGACGCTTCGCAGGGAGCTCCAGTCCGGGGTCCGCAGGCGGTGGCATGTACTGCTGTTGTTGCTGTTGCCCCGGATTTGGTCTCCAATCTTGTCCGTAAGTCGCCCCGATCCCATCTTGCCCATATACACCTTGACCGACCGGGGGTTGGCCGTACCCCATCTCCTGCTCGGCGTAGAGCTGCGGGCCATGCGATGGAGCGACCGCGGCACGGGATTGACGTTCGGCTTGGGTTTGGGCGACCTGTAGCTCAGCATACCGTATATGCAGCTCGTTGTTCTCCCTATGACATGGTGGGTCAGCAAACGCTATGACGATGTTCTCAGGAGACCTACGCCGAGAGCGCTTCGTTCTCTCTCTGAAGCTCTGCGATCCTGTCCTATCCCAATGAGGTGGTCAGTAAGTGCTCGACAGCAGAATTACGTGTTCCGAGCGACTCACATGGCTTCGCCGCGCCACCTCCTTGTGATGCTGCATCGACCTCTTCATCTCCCTGTACTGGAACTACTCCACAGCCATCAGCTTCACGTCCTTCGGGCTCTTCACGTCACCAGGAGCCCCGGTGACCGGATGAGTAGCCATAGGACGCTTGGCCAACTTACATTGACCACCTTGCAGGCGGTGGTCCCACGCCGCATTGCGGCGCGCAGCTCGTCCATTGCGCCAGAGAGCAGTGACAGGCCGTTCTGGAACCAGAGTTCGTGTTCGGGAGGGAGCTGTGTGGTGTGATGTGTCGACCGTCAACAGTAGTGGTTGGACAGTTTGGCAAAGGAAGAGAACAAGTGAGTCAGCTCGACATCCAGTAAGGGGAACACTATGGGTGAGATGAGGTTACGCACCGAGCCTTCCTGAATCAAGAAATGCTCCATCTTCTTCCCGCATGCCGTGCACACTCCCGCTCGGTCTATATTGTATGATCAGCGTCAGCTACATGGACTACCGGTGCACGTCTAGCTGGATTGGATGCTGAAGTATGATGCCAAAAGAGGAGGGGGTACGGGGAGTGGAGGCGTGCGAGATGCGAGCTCACGTTCGTGCTCTTCCGCAGAGCAGAGAATGTGCCCGCACGAGGTCATCCAGAAGTGCTTCCCGTTGGATACACCGTCCATGAGGGAGTCTCGACTGCACGTGTATGTCGTAGGTGGGTAAAGGTGGCAGTGAGTGAGGAGGTGGAAGATTGTGGTTCGCGTCAGCCACCTAGTCTCTCATCTCACCTCCGCCCCTCGTCTCTCCCTTGCGTCGCCCCTTGATCAGTCTCGAGGAGGCTCACCAGATTGCACACTCCGCATAGTCCAACCACGCCAGCTCACCCGTTTCTAAGCTGTTATCCCCGGTCCCGCCAGTTCCGCCAGCGCCGCCGCTCCCGCCAGGTCCGGAGGGCCCATTGGGGCGCGAAGGGGTGTAATCGTGTCCGAAGGGGAGGCTGTTGCTGGAGGATGGGGGGAGGCGTGAGGGTGGCATGCTTGATGTGTAGGTAGGGAGGAGAGGCAAAGGAGTGGGATTTGGTATGATGAGAGGGGCCGTAGGGTGAGTTGGTGGCGATGATGTGCGCGGGGCTCGTGATTGATGGCGAGATGCTTGACGAGCTGGGTGCGTCGGGCGCAGCGGCTTGTTGTACTAGTTGTATGTGGTGCTGGCTATGTATATGTGAGCGTTGCGTGAGCAGCAGATTGATCAAGCAGGCGAGAGACCAAAGGGGAAGGGAAGGAAGAAAGTGAATAGAGAAGAGGGGAAGATTGAAAAGAAAGGCGCGAGGCGTCCTCCCTCATCCTGCGCACGGGTCTCCTTCCCCGTCCCTCCTTTCCTCCTGCACCCCGCGTAGACAGCAGTACACATCCATAATAGACTCATATAATAACGTCTTTGAGCCCAGTTTCACACCCGGATGCCTATCGCCTCGCCTCTGCCTCGACGTGCGGGCTGACTAGTACGCATCCCCCTCTCGGCCCTCGTTTACGAAGCCTAGACCCGACAGCACCTTCTCTCGCACGACTTGATCCCGCTCGCGTCGCTTCTGCGGGACGCGCGGTACCCCGACGTCTTGTTCAGTTTTCGCACTGGCGTGGCAGAGGAACAAATGTTAAGAACTCACCGACTCCGCACTGAGCTTCGCCTCGATATCCGCCAGCGGCACCTCTGTTAACGGTACGTGGTCCTCCGCGATGAGGTCCTGTGAATTCAGTAGCACGTCAGCCGCTATTCAGCCCTTGGATCGTGGACGTACAATCTCGCCGAGCGCCACGACGTTTTCCCCCCGAATAAGCAGGACGCCGATGTCCTTGTCCGCGAATTCGAGCTTGTAGTGTAATCGCTCGACGGTGGACTCAAGGAGGAAGTTGGCTGTTTGGACATGGTTTAGATGTGAGACGGGTGGATTCGACAGGAGGTAGGGAGGAAGAGGGGGAGGAAACGGGGCATGGAGGTCAGCAATAGCGCAACAGGTGTGGCTGCTTGGAGGAAGACGGGACCCACCAAATTGGTCGTAGCTCCGGAAGACTCCTATCAGTTTCCGCCCGTCTCGCAGAATCACAAGGACCTTCTCTATGTTATACCCTGCTTATCAGCTACTGCTACAACACTGTCCCATAACTGCGAAATAGAGATAAGGCGGAGGACAGGACGTACTGTCGACGAGATCGACGAGGGAGCCGGAGGTGGTGAAAGGGATGAGGGCGTCCATCGGTGATGTGGATTGTTCCTCTGTATGATGTGCTGTGTAGCTGGTGTTGGTGTTGTTGAGAGTGACGCTTCCGTGTAGAGCGTAGATGCGGATGAACAGATAGGGTGGTCCAGCTGTATTTACTGCATGGAGTCATACCAAGTCGACGAGATTGCTTGCTTTGGATCGCAGAGGGAAGGAAGCGGTCCAGCGGAGGGACGAAGATCTCCGTTTTAGGCGCGCAAGGCAGACATCATCGAGGTTGAAAGGCACGCGTGGGTGCATCATCGGACGACGAGAAGATCATCTACTCTCATTCTCTTCTGTACGTTCGTTCATAATAATTGACCACGATGACTGCGATGATAAATCTGACTCCATATAGTCTAGTATACAGCTCCTTTCTTATTATAAACAACGCACTCATAAACACTTCCCCTCACTACGCAGACCTACACCTAAGGAGTCACCAGCGGCTCGAGATCCTTTCAGATCCTCTCCAACACCGGCTACTACGGCTGATCCTTTCCCTCCACGCCCTCGAGATCCTCAATCACCTTCTTCACGTCCCCGTACTTGAACGACGGCCAGCGCGTCATCTTGAGCTGGTACGCGGCGAGACGGGCCCGCACAGCGTGCTCGGACGAGAGAGGGATGGTAGGCGGGGCGGGGAGTCCCGGGGGAGGCATGAATGTGCTGGGGTTGTACCTGCCTGTGTTGAGGGTATGGCCGGCAGGACTGGCGCCAGCGGCAGCGACGGTGGATGCGCGCAGCGAGGCGACGTCGATGGTCAGCTTGTCGATGAGGTGGGCGCGGAGGCTCTCTTCGATGATGCTCAGACGTGAGACCGCCTACGAGTACCGCCATCACCATATCGTCAGCAGTGATCGCTTTGGGTAAGCCAAACAAGCGGAGTGCTGACAGATCTTATCGCAGTACCATCCGACGAAAATTTCGCCTCGGCATCCTTGTTCTCGAATCGAGTGTTCAGAAGGGCGAGTTGGTCGGTTATGAGGGCTTGCCACTGGCCCGTTGCATAGCGCCGACGAATGTATCTGAAAATTATCGACACCATCTTCCACATCAACAACGAGACAAGCTCGCCGCGGACTCCAGCAACACCAGCTTGGCCTTCTTTCCCTGCGAGCCTCCATACTGACCCTCCGCTGAACTCGCCAGTACTTCCAAGTACTTCTTGGCTCTGGCCACAGTTAACGACGGTTTGGCCAACTGCATCTCCTGCCACATCTGGAGATGCTTCAGCTGCTGCAAGTACATCCTGAACTTCTTGTAGTTCACGAATGGAAGGTCGCTAGCCTCAAGACGGGCGGCAATGGACTTGATGGAGGAGTAATCCAACGCTGGGGCGGGCGACGGGGAGGTGGTGGAGGACAGGGTAAAGGACGCAGCGGGAAGGATCTTGTTGAGTTGGGATCTGATCGAGGCGAGCTCGTGGCGAAGCTGAGTGTTGGTGTTGGCATGCGCCTTGCACAGCTCCTCGAGGCGAGCGAGCTGGAGGCCCTGTGCACTTCCGAGCTATTTGCCATGTGTGTAGCCTGTATCAGCCGTCGTACCCAGTATGGAGTTGAATTAAAGAGAAATTCGCTCACCTTGTCCAAAAGTGCGTCGATAGTGTGGGAGGTGGCACCGGACTGGGGCTGCTCTTTTAAGACAGAGATTACCTCTTCGCGCAGCTCTTTGAGGAAGGCAAGCTCCACGGACGGGGTGATGTTCAGCTACACATGGTGGTAAAAGACAACTTTAGCATATTATCGTCTCAGATAGAACCCCCTTGACACGAAGGCTCACCTCGATTTCACGATCATCTTCAACATTCGCCTCACCCCCTGTAATGCTAGCGTTTGCAGCTTCCAATAGAGATCGGAGCTCTGCCACACATCTTCCCACCACCTTCACCTTCACCTTCGACCCTCCGCCAGCATCCTCGTTCCAGAGCTCCATCTTGGTCTCCAGACCGCCCAGCACTCTCGCAAGCGTCACGCACCCTTCGTGCGTGCGCGCGTTGACGCCGTCGATCTCTTGACGCCGTCGATCTCGTGAGCCCACGAGGAAAAGAGGTCGACGTCGTCCGGGAGGACGAGAGAGCGGCTGAGGACTACGAGTCGGCCGGCGATGACCTTGGTGACCATGGCGGGGTGCGTGGTAGTTGTGGGGTTCGACGTTCCAAGAGAAGGGGCAGTAGAGGTTGCTAGGGTGGACGTCGTGGTGGGGGCCGGAGGAGCAGAAGAGGGTACGATAAACGAAAGTGTGGTGAACCACTGGCCGACGGCAGAGGAGGGTACCATCGATGAAAGGGTGGTGAACCATTGGCCGACGGCAGGCTGGAGGTTAAGTCAGCACGCAGGTTCTCAAACACTGACTCATTGGTGTGCTGAGGATGGTCATCGTTGCCCTCCATGTACTCACCGGCGCGGTCGGTATCTCCACACTTTTCTGGTCCCCAGCCTGGAGCGGCTTCTCGTCCTGGGACCCGCCCTGGTCTGCCCCAGACTTATCGACCTAGAAAACGGACACACAGCCATCAGTTCTTTCATTCATTGTGATGACCCAAGAAGGCGAGAAAGCTGCTTACCGGACTGCCCTCGCCATTCTGATCAGACATGGCCTGGTCGTGTTCGCTGGCAGTGGACGACGACTGGGTCTCATCCTCGCAGTTGTTGGCTCGTTTGGTCAAGTGCATCATGGCAGGCTACTGTTGTGTTGCACAGGGAAATCAGCATCCACCATTGCCTATAGCCCAGATTCTGGCTGCTACCCATCGACTCACATTCCAATGCCTCGATATCTTGCTGGTAGCTAGGTAAATGGAATGTAGGTGACACAGTGGTGATATCGTCAAAGAGAAAACAAGATCGCAAGGGGATATCGACATCACAGAAACAAGGGCGTGATGGTGGGCTGACGAGATGTCTTGTGTCTCCTCTCCTGCACTCCACCCCTAACCATTGCTGATGCCATCTGTCTGTGACATGCGTTGCCAGGAGACGACAAGGTGAGCGCATGATCGACTATCAGGAACTGGGGTTAGCGTTGATCTCAATGACAGGTAGACATCGCCACTTTGTCGAAGACCAGATGTCTGCAATAATGATGATATGATGGGCCCCACGAGAAGAACGTAACTTGACTGCTGGTGGTGGTGCATCTGTTTGCCGTACTTACGTTTCGTACCATACACCACACTGCTTTTGGGAAGGGATGTAGCCGTTGGTGATCGTGACTTGCCTGTACTTTACGTAGTATACTACGGTTTCCAACTGTTGTCGTGTGGTCGTGTAGTAACGCGGGGGTAGCTCGAGAGCAATGGCCTCGCGGCCCGACGAGCCGCGAGCACGTAAGCGCAATCAGGCTGCATCCACCCAATGGCACAGCAGGCCCACACATGCGCGCCATTATAGACTATATGTAGAGCTTTTGTGGGTCCCCTAACGAGCCAGACTTTGTCCGTGATGAAAGATATTTGCTATTACAAAGTCCTGAAAGCTACAATACGTACAGTGACAGCGGACCAGAGCACGATCTATGATGTGAATTGGGAAAGAGAGGGGCACGAGAAATGAGGAGGGGATTCGGTGTGGGCAGGCTAACCCTGGGCGGCGTTGAAGATGATGCCCATGTCCGAGTTTGGTCCACCTGTGAGGAAGTTCCAAAGCTCGTCGTTCTGCACCACCGACGGCTCGGGGAAGAACCCGCTCATGTCGACGCCGGTGAATGTAGCGCTGCTGTACATCTGGCTGGGGTCGGGCATACCAAGCAGCTCCTACAAACGGCGTAGAGCATGTTAGCTGAGCCCAACTTGAAGAGGCTTAGAGAGCGGCAGCTTACCATAGGGTTCGGGTACGCCATCATCTCCTGGTGTTGCGGGATTTGCGGCTCCTGCATGCCCTGTTTGATGCCGTCCAAGACAGGGAGGAGGCGGAAGTAGAAGCGGTAGGTGAGGTAGAGGGGGTGGTCGTTGTGTGCGCCCAGCATCTGTCCGCACATGGCCATCATGCGGTTGAGGACGGCGATGATGCGGTCCCATTCGTGGGGGGCGAATGCTTGGCGGGCCTGTGGGCGCGGGTCAGCAAACGAAGTGGTATATTGGGCTGTGGAAGGCAAGACACACCTTGTAGAACAGCACCCCCGGTAAAGAGACCCCCGCCATCACACAATCCGACCAAAACACCAGCTGCCCCCCCGCCGCCATTTGCTCAAACTGCCCCGTCAACAGCTCTGCCGTATCAATCAACGATCTCTTGCTATGTTCGTTCGGCCCGTGAATGAGCGCGATCGACCGGATGTGAAGGATCATGATGGTGGTGACGATGGTGGCCATTTGGGAGTAGATGGGGGAGAGGTGGGGTAGAGCCTTGTTGAGCATCGCCATCAGGAGGTTCTCGGGCTGCGTGAGCTCGTCCGGGTAGTGATCCTCGTCGCCGTCCTCGACGCGGTTCATGGGGAGGGCGCTGCTACCGCGACTTTGGCTGTGGGGAGTCGGTCAGTGTCTGCGCGGGCAGGGGGGGAGGGAGGATAAATACGCACTTTGCGTGCCAAGCCAGATAATGGTCATTGGGAATATTGAGATACTCGTGCTCCATAGCCCACTCGTGGATGTCGTCGAAGCCGTAGCCCGGACCGGGCAGCAGGAGTGGCTGGTTGAAGAGTTTGCTGAAACCGACATCCAGGACTGCAACTCTGTCAGCATTGTCCAGCATGCAATTTCTTAGGCCGAGGTGAGTGCTCACTCAATAGGGCTGCAAGGGGCACCACACGTCAGCATTGACTTGTAAGGGACACTACGGCATTCGGAGACGACCCACCAATCCACGTCCTCTCCGAGTTCAAAATGGCCCTCGCCGCATCCTGATCCTCCGGCAACGGCCGTTCCGCTCTCTTCCACAGCCTCAACTGGGTCGCCGCCCTCAACGCCAACCCCGACTTCAGGTACGCCGACCTGTCCCCCGGCAGGCTCCAGTACGCCAGAATGATCAATGCCTGGATGCACGCGACGTCGAGTACGCCGTGTGTCGTGATGCGATTGACGAGCATGTTGGCGTGCGCGTAAAGCCCGCGGCATATCTCGGGGTGGTGGAACCGCGCAGAGGCGTAGAGCATGGCGGTGAAGAGGGTGTCGGAGGAGCGCATCCGCTCATAGGTAAGGTAGACTATGTCCATCCCTGCGAGAATGGGGCAGAGGTTCTTGGCGAATCTGCGAGGCCTGGTCAGATTGCCGTAGTCGCAAAGAAGCAAAAGGGAAAAGGCGAAGACTCACAGATCATACAGGTACTTGGCCTCGTGCTCGCTGACCATCCCCAGCTCGATGGGCGACAGAGACGATAGCCGCCCGCCCAATTTCATCGTGTTCACCATCTGCTGCCCCGACATCTGCTGCGACCCCGGTGGCCTCCCATTCGTGTCCGCTATCGGTCCCGGCGCCCCTCCCCCGGGGATCATCGCTGTACCATCCATCCGCGGCGAAGGCGAGCGCGAGCCCTCGTGCCCTAGCCGTGGTGCGATATAGTCTGCGACGTTCGAGCTCGCTTCCTGACGCCTGCGGCGCTCTGACGACGAGTACGACGGGGTCGATGACTGACTCGCCCGGGAGGCGAGGGGGACGGCCGGCGGACGAAACTCGATAGGCGGGAGTTGCACATGTTGGCCAACAGGTGGCCCCCGAAAGACACCGCCCATGTCGTTGGAAGGAGGCATGCCGTCATGCGGCATTTGCGCCATGGGGCGGTCGTTGTGATGGGTGGATGCCGGGGGGAGCATGGGAGGGAGCTGGGGAGGGTGATGGTATTCTTGGACCTGGGGAGGTTGGGGCGGCGCGTCAGATGGGTTATGAGGAGGAGGATGTGGGTAGGAGGTGAATGCCCGCGGTTGAGCGTAGGGTGCGGGAGGCAAGGGTGCTTGCGGGAGAGGAGCTGCACGCGCAAAGCTGTCGCTGTATTGATTGTTGGGGTAGGGGTTGTTGATATCCGGCGCTGGAGGAGCCCATATCTCTGTACAAAAGACGTCAGCACAGCCGTCAGTCACTCCATACCCGCCTTGATCAGTTTGCACTAACCCGTTTTCCCAGGACCGCGAGGGATCGACATGGTCGAGCCGCTGGCAGAGCTACCGCTAAACCTCTCTTGAGAATATCCGCCAAAGCTTCCCCTGGAGCCTTCCGAGTGGAGATGATTTAATGACTCTTGGGACATCTGCCCATCGCGCCCGGCATCCATGGATGTTCGCGAGAGAGAGCTCGAAGATGTCGGTGTAGGGCCGGTAGGCGTCGAGTTGTCGATCGGCGGCTTTTGCCTACGGGTACGATAGACATGTCAGCTTAATCTGCGAGTAGATGAACCAGAGCGATATAGGGCATGAGACTGGCTCACTTTCCTCGGACCTTCCTCTGATATTCACAGACCAAGCCGTACTTTGTGCACCTCGCGCAGCGGTCTTTCGAAGTCAACGGCCCGTCACCGTAGGGCAAGCACCGTGTCTACATACGATCACAAGGTCCATCAGCACGACTGCAGGCTTATCTCGTCACTCATCTACCCACCTTTAGGCTCCTGCACGCAATACAGCTATCGCGATCGTAGAGTATCAGCATCCACAGCAAAGAGCAGCCCGGCGGGCTAAAAACTGCAATGGCCGACTCACGCTTCCCTGGGGCGCTTTATGAGACCCGGCCGTTCTGGTGTGACATGTTGGGGTGATGAGGGCGAGGTCGAGAGAGCAGACATTGGTGAGCTATGCGCATGGGCGTGTGGGATGTGGATGCAAGGTGTGATGATAGGAGAGGCCGGGGGGAAGAGCATGTTTGGTGGGCGGCAGCCACAGACGCAGCGAATCCAGTCGCCGTCGGTGGCCGATGGCTTGAACCTTGTGCCGTCACCGGCGCCTCCTCACCAATGATACTGCTTTCGTATTCGCCGTCCATCTCTCTGGCTAGGAGCGAAGCTTGGGGTGCATACATGCACTTCATGATGGCCTCTTTGCCCTCCCTTTTATATAGGCATCCATGGCGGAGGTTTTATGTTCGAGGCAGCCAGAGGATAGCCGTCTATCGTCTTTGTTTGTCCTAGTCCGCAGGGAGATTGAGGGCTTTTTGCACAGGAACAGTCGGATGTCGGCTGTCGACCTTCCTCCTCTCTGTCTCCGCCCACTATCTTGATCATCACCTTGCCATCATCCCGGAGCAGTGTGCACTCCCGTCTGTATCATGATGATTTACTGGATGGTATGATGCAGATCCCCATACGTGATCACTATGCTTAAACGACGGAGGAGTGCTCCCACGTGGGCGTGGCACAGAGAGGGACGACGTTGTCCTCGCCATCATCACCACGTCGCGGAGCCGCCCGTCAAGTGGCTGTGAACCTGTGGCCTATGTATAGGTGGGAATCTCTAGGTGGTTTTACGTACCAGAGTTATCAAGCCCATACGTGCCATGCACAATCTATATGATTTAAATCCACTTAGATGATGCATCTGGCGCTTGACCGTTCTACAACGGCAACAGCCTGTGACGTACGGTATGGAGTATGTACGGTGTGGCAGCTGCAAGTATATCTGCTGTTTCAGTAGGCGCTGTCATTCCCTTGAGATGATCAGTCAGCAGTCGCTGCAGGACCAGGTTGATCCCCATAGCCTGTCCCTAATTGCAGGGGTTGGCTCGTCATCATCTTCGTTGGTTGCCTCTCCAAATTGTCTTTGCTCGTGGTCCTCTTTCGCCAACGGGCAGGCCTAAATCGACATGCATCGGTTACCCATGGTTAAAGATGACACCGGGATCGAGTGACGTTGGGCGAGTGCAGGGGACGACGCGCAGAGATGGAGCACCCGAGCGAAGCAAATACGGGAGGAGCGACGGAGGAGGACGAGGAGGAGCAACAAGTCAACCAGCGAGCACCGAATGATGGACGGAGATGAGTCATTCTCCGGTCAGCCTTGCCACGTGCTCGGTGCGCGGGCGGGTTCACAGAATCGGAGGAGGGCCGACACTACTCGCTCTCAATCAGCGAGCGCTTCCCACGCACTGTATTCCATCGTGCTCAACTGTCGATCTGACGGATCATACTATGGAGCCTATAGCACCTTCGGATTACACCTAAAGCACAAAACGAGATATACACCCCAACAACATGCTTTCCACCCGCGGCAGCCGCGGTCGTGATCCCGTGACGACGACGGCTTTGGCCGGTGTCAATAATGAAACGTCACCGCTACTCCTTCTTTCTTTGCACCGCCTAATGTGCTCTACCGTGTTGTAGACAGCTCTCTCGGCAGCGTCCCCCAGATATCCACCCATGATGATGCGTCCTTGGCGGGCCCCGAGCCGCTACAATGAGGCTAGGTGGGCTATTCTTCGCCACTCGTCAGACACTTGTTCGTGAACAGAACGCGTGATGTGCCGGTTTGACATCCTGTGATATTGTCATCGGCCTGCGGCATTGAGGTCATGTCGTGCCAGGGGGTGCGCACATATTGGTTTTGTACGTTCAGACCCACCCACATCCACCACTTTTTGGGACCTCGCTGTGCGTCTCGGCGCCCCTCCTCTCGCAAAAATGAAGCTCACGCAGTGCAATAAGAGGTTCAGCGACAATTCATCAGCGACGCCCCCCATCATACGCCAACCCCTCCCACTCTCCCCCTGACTATAGTCTTCTTATCATTACTCTAATGTCTGGCCAAGCCAACACCCCAGCAGTCTCAGAAGGGAGGCTCAGCACGCAAGCCTCCCTGACCGATCACCAGCACACCGACATCGAGAAGGGCGACCTCGCAAGCAAAGATCTAACCCTCCCCCGGCGCCCTTGGCGCTGCCACCCGACCCCTTGGTCTGCCATCGCGTCACATCCCTACGAAGGCAAGGGCACAGAGGAGGACCCATTCGTCGTCGACTTCTTACCTCGCGATCCGTCAATCGGTTTCGTAGACCGCGAGAACCCGCTGGACTACGAAACGTGGTACAAATGGGCGGTGACGGGTATCGTGGCAATGGCGACGTTGGGCGTAGCGATGGCGAGTTCGATGCTGAGTGCGGGGTCTTGGGAGTTCCGAGAGATGTGGTCCGGGTATACAGATCAGGTCTATGTCATGAGTGAGTCTGTCGAACCTGCGCTCTCTCTCTTGCACCTGTGCGTCGCTGACATGGATCGCCGCTAGTTACCTCCGGTTTCGTGATTGGCTTCGTGGTTGGGCCAATCCTCTGGGCCCCCGCCTCCGAAGTCTTCGGCCGTCGACCGACCTACATCGTCAGCTATGTCCCCTTTGTCGCCTTCGCTGCCGGCTGCTGCGGTGCACCCGATCTCCCCGCACTCATCGTCCTCCGTGTCTTCGCCGGCGTGTTTGGAAGCAGTGCTATGGTCAACTCAGGGTGAGTCTTTGTCTCTGCTATGCCGCAGATAACCGGCAGTCGGTTGCGTGTTCACAATCCCCGCCCCGAAGTGCGCCGTAACTGGTCGCTGATCCTTGTTTGTCCCCACAGAGGCACTGTCGCAGACATGTTTGAAGCAGATCAGAGAGGTTTGGCGGTGGGCGTCTTTGCCGCTGCGCCCTTCCTCGGGCCGTCTCTTGGACCTGTCGTGAGTTTTCTATTTCCCACTCGCCATCACCGCGACTGCCATCCAGCAGCTAACTGTCGTTCACCTTATTGTATCTTGTAGATCGGCGGTTTCCTGTCCGTTGGAGGCGGCTGGAAATGGGTTTGCGCCCTCATCGCCTTCATCTCCCTCATCCTCGCCATCGTCGGCATCGTCTGGCTTCCTGAGAGCTACGCACCCGTTCTCCTGCGTCAGCGCGCCGCCCGTCTCAGCAAAGCCACAGGCAAGGTGTACCGCTCGGTCCAGGACCTCAAGGGGAATCATGATATCAAGACCATCTTCAAGAAGCAGGTGCTGGTGCCTTGGGTGTTGATGTTTAGGGAGCCGATCGTGTTCTTGATGTCTCTCTAGTGAGTCGTCGTAGTCTACCCGTGCCTTCTGGTGTGATGGAAAGGCTGACCGTCTCTTATAGCATGTCCGTCATCTATGCCATCCTCTACGTGAGCACCACTTGTACCAATCCTTGTTTTTGAGAGCTGCAGTACGCTGACACGCTTCGCCTTCCCTCCCATGTCCCCAGATGCAATTCACATCGTTCCCACTCGTGTGGGAGCGAGCCCGCGGCTGGTCCCCCGGCATTGGCGGCCTTGGGTTCCTGGGCATCACCGTAGGACTCGTCCTCGCCCTCGCCTACATCATCTTCTATGAGAACCCGCGGTACAGCAAGTGTCTCGAGAAGGAGGGGGGCTATCTTGCACCGGAATCAAGGTTGCCGCCGGCGATTCTCGGGTCTGTTGTGTTGCCGTGAGTCAAATTCGAGCTACAGTCGGTGTAGATATGGGGCTCAACTGTGTCGACTGGTAGTGTCGGGTTGTTCTGGTTCGCATGGACGAGTACGCCAAGCTCCACCCACTGGATCATCCCGATGATCGCGACCGTTTTCATCGGTGCTGGTATCGTATCTGTGTTCTTGAGCATCATGGTGAGCCTGGAAGCGATGTTGGTACGCTTAAGGCTGTCGTTGATAATGATGTTACTCGTAGAACTACCTGGTCGATGCCTACCTTATCTACGCCGCGTCTGTTATCGGGGGTAACACCATCATGAGATCGGTGTTTGGTGTCGGTGAGTATCCTCGAGTGCCGCTTCCATGAGTAGCAGGTTGACTGATGGTACGCATTGTAGTCATTCCCCTGTTCGTCATCGACATGTTCAGAACTCTGGGATACCACTGGGCTGGAAGTCTTATTGGATTCATCGCTGTGCTTTTCGCCCCTTGCCCAATGTACGTGATCACGTCGTTCACTCCCCCTTTAAGGACACATGCTGACTTCCTCGGGCTACTGACAGCGTCTTCTGGTGGTTCGGCTCCCAGATCCGCCGCAAGAGCAAGTTTGCTCGAGAAGCCGACGACGTGGGCAAGATGCTCGCCAAGAAGGGTCTCGAGGAGCGCCAGCGCCGGAACGGGGACCAGCCCAGCGGTGAACAGGGGTCTGGCGAAACAGGTACTCCCGATGCTCAACAAGAATCCGGCGAGACGGCGTCCATTATAAGCAGTGCAACTGCTGTGGAGGGGACTAGGGGTGCCGGGGCAAAGGGGGTGGAAGGGGATCATGGCGTCGTCGGAGGCGGAGAGGATCGGGGCGGTGGGGCAGAGGGGCTAGCGTCGGGGTCAAGGGGCGACTTGGGCCTGGGGTTGCGGGGAGTGGAGACAGAGAAGGGGAGAGGCACACCGGGTACCGCCGGGGCCGGTGGGCCGGATTCGAAGCCGGTGGGGGAGGGTGGGGCGGGCCTGGCTCAGAGAGACGTTGGGGGAGATGTCGACTTCGAGTCTGAGAAGAGACACCAGCAACACCTCAAACCACCCAGGGCACTTTCGGACTGGGCGACCCCACTGGGAGAGGACGATACTGCTGAGATGGTGAGGATCGTGTCCCGGCATGTGGAAGTCGAGAACGCTCTCCAACTCGGCCGTGCGTTGGAGGGGGAGGGCAGGGGGTTACATTATTCAAAAGGGGGCTAGGCGCAAAGTTATAACTTACTTACGAAGCAGCAATGGAAAGTGGACCCGGGCTCCTACGTAGGAGCGAGTATAGAGCTTATAGATAGGATAAGGACAACGTATGCATGAGACTAGCTGCTCCTACGTATTGTCATCCTCTTCCACCTTGCCTCGGGAGTCGGGTCGAGATAGAGTTGTTCATGCGCGCGGACTGGCCGTAGCGCCCCGTACGCAGTAGCCCCGGTGTTCATGAACAGCGAGCCGTCACACAGGTGTCCATGGAAATGAGAGACGAGAGGAGCTTCTCCGCATTACTCGCAGCATCCTCGGAAAGGAGATTTCTACATATGATACAGGCATATGGTAGATTGATGGGCCTTGGAAGGAGAGCCATCGGACCCGATGTTGGACACGTGCGCACATTGGGCATCTCTCCTGTCAATGTTGGACATCGGTTCGCGACTTCGGATCAAAGCACCCCTTGCTGGATCCTTGCTTCAGCAGGACAGAGCAGGACTGCCTCCACCGCCATGTTTCACAGGCATGACGAAACGCCAAGTGCATTTGCCCTCAATAGTACAAGACGCCGCCGCCTCCACCACCCGAACTTATGAAAGACCGGCCGACGTTGAATTAGAGAATTACCCAATGCTGCAGGCGATCGGAGAACGCGAGACGAGCTCGAGACTGCGCGCGGGATATGCAGCTGGGTGTAGTTGTAATCTGGATTCCAGGCCAAGCGTAAGTAGGGGAAGGGCGGTTTAGTAAAATGACAACTCGGTGCAACTCTCTCGGTGAACAAGCTCAACGAAGCGACGAAGATGATGATCTATTTACACGATGGAATATGCTTATTCCGGGGCACGCCGCTTGTGGCCACCGACGTATCATGCGTGTGGCAGACTGCGCCCGTGTCTCTTCCTTGGCTTACGTCCTGAGAAGAATACTCCCACCCTTGCTCTGTGCTTCGGCCTGCTTCGGCGGCGTCGGGCCCTGTCTATCCTGCCTGAATCCGTCGATCTAAATCCAAGTTGAGCGACTGATTCGACGACTGCGCATCCAGGAACGGCACCCAAAACTGTATCCGTCAGCGCTGCCAAGCATTTCACTGTTGACAGTTCATCATCGCCATCTCCTCCTGCCCAGCACACCTTGAAAAGCTGCAAACGCCTGCAAACGCCCGCAAACGCTGCGAGACCACCATGTCCCATGCTGGTCATGCATACGCGTACAGAGCTGTCGGTTAGGTCATTATGTTAAGCATAGAGAACAGTGGGTACCTCCAGCAATGTCTTGTCGCGCCCGAACGTGCCCGACAATCCCCACTTGTCACCGGCCGAACAAATCTTTCACAGGCATAGCGCACCGAAGGCGACAACCTATCTCACCTCCACCACCCTGTTCAATGTCCCAAGATGATAAGATATATAATGGAACAGCCCCGAGCCCGCCATCAACAGAACCATCCCCTTCCACCCCCACTGTACGCCATCCACCGCCATGGCTAATCACGTTAGCCCTCCCTCTCCTCGCCCGGAGTCGACCATCTCCGAGAAGGATGTCGAGCGCGCCAGCAACACCGACAAATACGACGGCCCCTCGGGTGCTGTCCCCACTCTGGCCTCTCAACCTCTGCAAAGCGAGCAAGACGGAGAGATTGGGGTGGCGGAGGAGTTGGAGGTTGAGATCCCGCTCAAGTACAGGATTATGGCGTTCTCCATGATCCTCTTCTTCTCGACGGGCAGCTCGTGGATGCAGGGCGTCTCGAGCCCGTTGAAGAGCACGTTCAAGAAGCAGCTCGGTATCACCAGTGAGTCCAGTCCCCAAGTTCTCAATAACAACTGGTGAAGATGCTGACTCGGAGGCGTAGACGCACAGTACGGGACAATCTCTAGCGCATCCAGTTTGGTGAACACCGTCTTACCAATCATCGGCGGTGTTGGGATGGACTACTGGGGTGCCACATAGTGAGTCATCTCCAGGTTCACATCTAATCGCGTGGCTGCATCTGACCCTTCATGGCAGCGCCGCCATCATCTCGAGTATCTTCATCCTTGTTGGCGCCATCGTTGCAGCTTGTGTAAGTTCCTCGTGCACACCACATCGATGGTTCGTCACTGACAACACTGTGTGATTTCAAAGGCCGCCAACGTCGACAGCTACGGGACTTTGGTCGGTGGATTGATCTTGCTGGGTTTCGGGTCTACTGGTACGCTATACGCGTCTTTTGAACTACACTGTTGTACAGAGCTGACGACGATAACGATACTTCACAGTCATCGAGTCCACCCAGAACAAGCTTTACGCCCACTGGTTCCGTGGTTCTTCCATTGGCTTTATCTTCGCCGTCGACATCGCTTGGGGCCGAATCGTCTCTATCATCTCCAAGGCTACCGCGGTCCCCATGTCCGAGATCAACGGCTGGTACGGCTGGGCCCTCTGGATCCCCACCATCTCCTGCGCTGTCAACATGGCTCTCGTCATGGCGTACTGGTGGTTTGAGCGATCGGTGCCGAAGAAGTACAGGCCCAAGCTTGGGAAGGATGCGCGAGCGGCTGAGGGGTGGGACAGGCGCAAGTTCAACTTCAACACCATCTGGCGTCTTCCCAAGTTCTTCTGGATCTTCTGCGGTACTCGTAAGTCAAGATTCATGATGAGGAGGTCTAACCAGCGGATTAGCTGACCCCCCTCAAACAGAGCTTTTCCAGAATGCTGCCGTCTCCGTCTACTCCTCCAACCTTGCCGACATCCAGACCTACACCCGAGGCACTAGCAAGCTCGCAGCTGGCTACAACAGCTCTCTCCAGGGTGTCATCCCAATCGTCCTTACCCCTGTTGTTGGCTTGTTCTTCGACAGGGTCGGGTGGAGGATGCCGTTCGGTGAGTTTGATGCATCTATCACCGCTGTTGTGGGCTACGGCTAACCACATATTGCGACATAGTCTCTTGGACCGCTGCTCTCTACATCATCGTCTTCGCCCTGATCGGCCTCACCACCGTTCACCCTCTTGCGCCCATCCTCATCTCATCCTTCGCTTTGTCGAGCAACGCCCTCACCTTCATCGCCGCTATCCCGGTGCTTGTCGGTGATGATGCGCTTCTGGGCACTGCCTTGGGTATCTGGAAGGCCTTCCAGAACGGGAACTCCATCACCCTCGACGTCGCTGCCGGAGCCATCGTAAGTCTCTATCAGTTTTGACGACCTGCCATGCCAACAGCGACTGACGCCACTGCCCCGTCTCACAGCAAGACCGCTCCACCTCCGGCTCCTACAACAACGTGATCTACCTCCTCATCGCCATCAAGTCTCTTGAATTCGTCCTCGGACCCATCTACCACTACCTCGACCACATCTGGCTCGGGGGCTCTCTCCGCCTTCCCGAAGCCAAGCGAGTGCAGAAGAGGAAGGAGGCAATCGAGCAGGATATCGACTACGAGGGCTGGAGGATCAGCAAGAAGACGACTTTGATTGTCGGGGCTGAGCTCACGGGTCTCATCATCGTCGCTTGGGTTGTGAGTCACATCGATCAGTCCCGCTTACGAGATTGAAGTCTAATCGTTCGTCTGTTCACAGGTCTACATCGTGTACTCTCTGGGCACATAGAGCAGGGGGGGGTTAATTAGAGTCACGCGCGAGTTCGTTCTCGCAGGGCGTGGGTGAGGGAGGGGTGCGTCGGGTCGGCGACATATACCCCATAGACTTTCAAGCCTTATAGTTTCTCGCTCTTATGCATTTTGGTCACCAGCTATACATGAGTCATCGCATCATGTAATGGTCTGTCAGCAGTATCGCTATCGCTCTCAGTGGGATTATGTTTCATGACTGGCGGCCTTCCTCGATTTGCGTTACACCACGCGGCTCAGGTTGGCAAAGATTGTACTATCCGGCGAATATAGCGTTTGTCCATGACATGGTTGAGCAGATACAAAGGTGACGGGGGATATATGAACATGCATGGTGATTAGGATATTATCAGACCGTTTGACCATTCACGCAAGATTCCTTCTTCCTCGAAACACATCATCTACCGATCTCGTGTAGTCTCGTCCTGGGTCAAGGTGGTAGTCACAAGCCGGTCAGCAACATACTGGGTAGGACATATCCGGCTGGACTCACCTCGTCGTCGCTGGCGACGTCGATGGACTTGTTGCCGGGTAACTCGTGGGCCGAACCAGCCTTGAGTCTCGCGACCTCGTTCTGGAGCTCCTTGATCACGCTACAGCAGTTGTCAGTACACAAGGCAAACACAACGGTAGAACAAGGGCAGCGTGGCTCACTTGTCCTTCTCGGTGATCTTGGCGTTGTGTGCCTCGTGGAGTTTGGTGATGGACTCGCCGTTGGAGGGAGCGGGGGAGTTGGGAGGGGAGCGCATGCGTTCCTACGAGATCAGAATGTCAGCTGACTGGCTACAAGCTTCAAGGGGGGCACTGACTGCCAGGCGGGCAACAGCGCTGTTCTTCTCTACCTTCTCGTCCTGGTATGACTATGAGTTAGCGGATGAAAACATCTTATCCATCTTAGCTCACCTCAAGCTCAACCTTGGCCCGCTTCACGTCCGCCCGCAAAGCCTCGATCTCCTGCTCATACTGGGCCTTGAGCTGCTCAGTCTCGCGAGTCTTAGTCTCCGCAGCGTGGAGAGCATCCTCGTGCTGCTGCTCTTGCATGGCGTGAATAGTTTGCTCGAAGCTAGACTTGTTCATTTCCGCCATCTGTAGGACAGCAGCACAGCGTCAGTATCCTGTCGCCTCAACTTAGCCGTCGGCAGACTCACCTCCTTGGCGCCAGCAAGCTCGTCCGACACATGCTGCAAGTCATTCTTGACCCTCTTGAGCTCCCTCTCCAGCTCCTCATCCGCCTTGCCCCCCTCTGTCTTCCCCTTCTCCACCTCGCCTAGCAAACGCCCCACCTCAGCCTCCAGCGCATCCCGCTCCTCCCCAACACGCTCAATCTTCAGCTTGTCCTGCTCGATCTGCGCGTTCGCCGCTTTGAGCGAGAACTCAAGCGTCTGGAGCTCGGTGTTGTGCTCCGCAGAGAGCTGAGCAATTGTGGTGGAGTGTGAGGCGGATAACGACTCGAGTTCGGCAGCGTGTGCTTCGTGTACCTGGGCGTGGGTGGCAGCAAGGTCGGAGCGGATAAAAGCGAGCTCGTCGTGGTGCTCCTTGTCAGATGATCGCTACGGCAAATACAAGGTCAACTCCACCCAGATGCTGGGCACGCCAGTGAAGTATCACTAGAGCTCACCTTGCCGTCCTCGAACCCAGCAGCGTACCGTGCCTCGCTTTCCGTCTGGGCTTTTTGAAGATCCGCCTCAAGTCCTTGGATAATCTGACCACATCGTCAGCTACTCGCACGCACTGCACTTCAAGTGGAGTTTGGAGCTCACCTCATTCAGCGCCTTCTCTTTCTCCTCTGCCGCCTTCCTCACCTCCCCAAGCTGCGCCAGCTCCTCCTCCAGCTCCTCGAGCTTCCCCTGGACATCTTCTACCTCCTTGGCCTTCTCATCCTTCTCAAGGTTCAACGCAATGAGCGCCTTTTCCAGGTCCTCAATCTTCGCGCCAGACGCAGACCCAGCCTCAAGGAGCAACGCTTCGTGCTTGTCTGTCGCCTCCTTCAGCTGGGCCTGCAGCTCCGACAGGGCTTCAGGGTGGCGAGATGAAGACTGGACGAGGTCGGCGTATGTGGTGGTGAGTTGCTCGTGGGCGGTACGGAGGGCCTAAAACGAGTCAGGGTGTCAGAGAGCTACCAAGCTCGATAGTGTTGCGCGGCAAGGTGGAAGCTCACGTCAAGCTCTTCCTTGCTAGCTGCTGCGTGAGTGCTAGCAGCGGCAAGGGCCTCAGAATGGCCCTCCCCTGCCTCCTTGGCCCCCGCCAGCTCCTTCTCGAGCGCCTGCACAATTTTCATCAGCATGTTGTCGACATCCTCCTTTTACCGTCGTGAACATACCGCCTTGGCCTCTGCCCATTTTCTCTCTTCACTTTCCTTAGCTGTCTTCTCCCCTTGCAACTCCTTCTCCAGAGCCTCAATCTTCTCCTCCAACTCCGACACCTTCTCCCCCATCCCGCCCACATCCGCCAAAGACCTCTCCGCTTCCTCTTCCCCTTGCTTGATCTGCGCCTCAAGCTTGCTCTTCACGCTCTCGAGCTCGGCGAGCTGCGCTTCGAGCTCCGCCTTGTTGGACTCGAGGGTAGAGATAGTGGAGGCGTGGGCTGAGGATGAGGTTTGGAGCTCGGCGAGTTGGGCCTCGGCGGTAGACAAGGAAGAGCGAAGAGTGGAGAGTTCTGAGGTGGAGTTGGAGAGCTCGGATTGAGCGGCGGCGAGCTGCCCCTTGACGCCCGCGTACTCGGCACCGAACCTGGCGCAGGCTAGTCAGTATACAACACGGCTGTGCAATGGGTTCCAATACGACCGAGCAACTCTGAAACCCACTTTTGGAGCTTGGCGGTCATCTCTTGAAGAATAGCATTGCGCTGTTCCTCAGCAGCCTTGAGCTCCGTCTCGTGGAGAGCCTTGAGCTCGGCAATCTGCTTGCAGCGGGTCAGCGTGGGCAAGTGTCAATCAATAGATGACCACACACTTTACTGTCAGAGTCGGCACCGGCCTTCTCGGTTGCAGCTGCAATCTCTGCCCGGAGCTCCTTCAGCGCCTTGCCATGGCTGTGTGATGTCAAGTGTCAGCTCGTAGAACCCCTTTTGCGATCGAGCTTACGCTTCTTCGAGCTCCGCCTTCTCTTTGTTGAGATCAGCGATCTTCCCTTCGTAGCTCTCCTTCTCTTCCGAGATCTTCTTCTCGAGTTCTTCCACCTTGGCCTGTCCGCGAACTCGTCAGCTTTGCTCCAGGCCTTTGACACCAGTCCGCTAGAAGATATGCTGCCTCGTGAGAGGATACAAACCCACCTTGAGCTCAGCAACTTCCTTCCCGCCAGAAGCCAGAGCGCTAGGCCCCGATCCCGCCCGGGCCTTCTGCACCACCCCAGCACCAGCTGTCCTCGCCGTCGTGCTCGCTGCCATACTCGCCCTCCCCGCCAGCGGGCGCGCCACCCCTGTGCTCGTGCCTGTCGTCCCAGAAGTGGCCGTGCGGCTTGTGGTGAGCGGAGCGCGCTTGACGGCGCTGTCGGCTGCGGAGCGGGCGGTGGGCCGGGTAGCGGTAGTTGTACCCGTGATGGGCGCGGTGCGCGTAGCAGTCCCAGTGGTGGAGGACTTGAGGCCCTCGGCACGCCTGGCAGCGAGCGAGCTCGTCCCCGCGGTACTCGTCGTCGTACTGGGACGTGTGGTTCCCGCAGCAGGACGCATAACGCCCGTCGCAGTCCTAGCAGACGCAGCGGTTGGGACGCTCGGCTTGGTGACCGTCCCCACACGTGATCGAGCAGCAGCAGTCGACGCAGAGGTGGAAGCAGCAGGCCGGGCGGTGCCAGAAGACGCAGTCTTGTCCGAGGCGGCCGTCGCAGCTCGAGGCCTCGCCGCGCCCGCTGTCGTAGACGCGGTCCCAGCAGTAGCCCCAGCAGGACGAGTGACTGCCGGCCGCGTGGTCGACGCAGAGAGACGAGAAGTGTGCCCGGGGCGCATACTGGCCATCGTGCCCGCGCCGACGGCAGCAGGCTTGGCAGGTGCAAGCGAGGGACGAGAGAGTCGCGCGGACGCAGCAAGACCGGCACTGGCAGCAGGCTTTGTCGGTGGGGGCGTGGACTTGGGTGCGCCTGCTAGACATTCAATAGCCCGGGGGCAGTCATGTTAGCATGGGTCTGGCTTGATTATGGGTGTGTGTAGCGGAGCCACGTAAGGGGAGACGTACCGCCAAACACACCACTCTTGAGCACCTTGCGCACCCCGCCAGTCGACTTTGCGTCTTCCTTCTTCTCCTGTGGGGGTGGTGCGGCCTCCTCCTCAGCCTTCGCATCTGGCATAGCACTTACGGCTCCTGCCGCCTCCTCCTCATGCCCATTCTCCCCTTCCTTCCGCTCAGACCCAACCAGCCCCCCAGCTTCTTCCACCGCCGTGCTCTCCCCAGACACCTCCTTCACATGCCCCACTTCGTCCTCTCCATCCAAACCCTCTCCATCTGGGTTACCGTCTACACTGCCCTCCCCAGCATCACTCCCCACCCGCTCACCCTCGTCCGCTCGGTCCTCCTCCAAGGGGCTCGTGGGCACCGACGCCCGCCCGTTACTGTCCAGTGTCTGGAGGGTGATGTCTTCTTGGCCCAGGCTAGTGTCTGCCATGCTTTTGATGTCTTTCGCTGAGGTGAAGCTTGGGTAAGGAAGATGGGTGGGGATTTGGGAGAAAAAGACGACAACAAGGCGGGATGCGTCGAGACGAGGGAGCGATGCGCTGGGACCTGAGACGCGGCGCGTCCGGATTTGGCGGACATGCGGACACGTGGAAGCGAACATCTTGGACACGGCGTGAACGAGGATGAACAGACGAAGGGCAAACGGACAGAGACGAGAACGATACATCCACACATGAGACATGAACATGAACATACCGCACTACACTGTCTCCGCAAAAAGAGGTTTTACGTCTGCAAGATGTACCCAGACCAGACTAACGATAGCACACGACACGACACCTACGACAGCTCCGCTCGACCAGTCGAGTGGAGAGGCGCGGGGCTGGGACAGACCCAATCTATGGACATGAACCCAAAAGAGAGAAAGAGGAGAGAGAGGGAGAGATTTATGACAGCAAGATATGGGGGACATGAACGCGCGGGGGGAGACGCGTGGGGGCGAGGCGCTTAGTGGTACTGCGCCACGGCGGTGATGTAGGTCTGGCCCGACTCGCTATATCGCACATACTCTGTCAGCACTGATCTCTCTCATCGAAACAGCATACGCCGGATGCGACTCACGTGAGGGTACCGTCAACGACCATCATCCACTCGTCCGAAAGACCGTCACCGTTGGAGTAGGCGTACGCGTGCACACGCTCGTCCGCCTCAAAGAGGTTGACAATGTCCTGGATGAAGGTGTTGATCTCGGACTGGTCCGTGCAGGGCACAAAGTCGGTGCTGTCGTCCACGCACGCGAACTGCCAGTGACGAAGGTCGCCTGGGTCAGCCGTGTCTTCAAACAAGATACACTCAGCACGGCGAGACGATCCGGACTCACCTCGGTAACCCAGATAGGCTTGCCGTACGTGTTGTAGTAGTAGTCAATGTCCGCCTTGACGCCGTCCATGCTGTTCTTGTTTACGTGGATGTTGGTGACATCCCACGAGGTGGAGATCTGAGAGCTGAACGAGCTCAACCACCCGGTGTACTGCTCCGCGGCCTGGTGGCACATGGAGGGGGAGAGGAGCACGGAGCCCTGGTCCTTCCAGGGGGCGATGGTGGAGTCCCAGAGGGCGGCAGCTGCGGTGGGGAGTCAGCTGGGTGTGGGGGCAGCGACGACGACCAACTCACCAACAGACACGCCGATGTTGGAAGACCCGGAGGTCGAGCAGTCAGGCTCCTCGAACCCTGTGCAAGCGCGTCAGCTGGATGCCAACGACCATCCAGTCCCTGCCAGCCGACTCACCGATGATGTACTGAGGCGCAGTGGTGATAGCCTTGAACGCAGCGAGACGAGACGCGTCAGTCGCGTCGACGGACCCGTCACCCCAGAGCATGTTGACGGCAATGGGTGCGCCGGTGTGGCCAGAGGGCACCGCGGACCAGTCTGATGATCGCCTCGCATTAGCACCAGAATACGTAATCACTCATCGCCCCCGCCAAATGACCATAGAAAGGATCGCCTCCCCCAAAGGAAGGGCTGTCCGAAAATAGCCCTCCGCCACGCCGAGACTCACCGTACCACCACCCAATGTGGCCGCCGATCTGGTCGTACGCGTCGCCGCCCGCGATACCAGCCTTGATGCTGTTGGGCGTGTACTGCCCCGTGGTAGAGACGGACACGGTCGAGGTGGCAGCAGCGGCGGAGGAGGTGGTGCTGCTCGCAACGGACTCGGAGGAGTCAGAGGTGGAGCTCGCGGCGGTCTGTGTCCAGGGGGTTTGTGAGCTTGTGTCTTGTGTTTCTGTTTCGCCAGAGCTGGGCCAGGACCAGTCGGTGGAGGATGCACCCCATGATCCATCGCCGCCGTCACCGCCACCACCGTCCCAGCTTGTGCTTCCTCCCCAATCACCGCCCCAACTCACAGAAGAAGACTCCGCAGCAGACTCGTACGCGGCGACGGCCTCGAGCGAGGAGCTGGAGGTGGCCTCGGCGTCGGCAGAAGAGGACGCGGCGTCGGTGGCCACAGCAGCCTCGGTGGAAGTAGCAGACACCGTCTCGGCCGCGTCGGCCGCCGTAGCAGCGTCAGTGGCCACGGTCTCCGCAGCAGTCGCCTCAGACGAAGATGTCGAGTCGGTCGCAGCGGCCGTCTCGGCCACCTCGCTCGTCACCGACGCCGTGGCGCTCTCAAACGCCGTGCTCGTCGAGTTCTTCGCACGGCACCCGCCAGCCCCACGCTTCTTCACCACACGCTTTTTGGGCTTGTGCTCAAGCGCGCGGGGGTTGGCCTGCGCGAGCTCGTCGCGGCGGTGCGCGGCGGCGGCGACGCGCGCGACAGCGCGGTCGTGCTTGATGTGGCGGCGGTGGGCCGCGGCGTGGGGGTGAAGGTCCGAGCGGGAGAGGACGGGGGTGGCGAGGAGGGCAAGGAGGGGGAGGAGGGCGGTGAGCTGCATTGTGGAAGGGTTTGTTGTTGTTTTTTGTGAGTTTAGCGAGGGGGGGGGGGGGATGCGGTACGACGTCAAGCGTGCGTTGGGTGGGGTGGTGATGGGGTGGGGATGTAAATGAGTGTGGATGGGTCTACTAAAGAGAGTGTGGTCTGTCGACGTCTAGTCGTAAGATGTCGTTAGGCCGTGGTGGGCGTTGGTGTTGGTGAAGATGGAGTGATGGGTGGCAGGAAGAACGACGATCGTACAGACGTTGAAAGTCGTGTCGAGTAATCAAATCAAGATGGAGAGGAGGGGGGATTGTCGAGGGAAGGAGGGGCGGAGTGGGTCAGCTTGATATTCTATATCTGGATGAGGTCGAGATGTAAGGCAAAACACAAGAAGAAAGCTCGTCGACGGCGCGCATCGAGCGAGTGCAAAGCAGCTTTGCTGCGGTGGGCCCGGGAGCGTGTCTGTTGCGAGGGCAGGGCTGGGTGTGTCCTGGCTCGTGGGCATGCCTCGCGTGTTGGGCATCAACAAGGAGCGTGGGGGGAGCGATGACAGCAGCACCCGCAGCGGCACGCAGCTAAATGCAGGAGTCAAGGGTGGGATGGCCGCGTAGCGCAGGATGAAAAAGGAAGGATTGACGAGATCAAACGCGTTTCGGCTCGCGGACTGACCTAGTGGGTGATGCTGATGCTGGGTGTGGGAGATGGATGGGCGAGTCTCAAGCCAGTTGAGTCTCCGAGTATGCAGTGGCTGGGGGTTGAGTGAGAGAAAGAATGAACGAGTTGAAGAAGAACAGCAGCCAAGAGCGTGTTCCATTTTTACCTCGCAGCTGTTGACGGGGGAACAATGCGCACGCACACTCAGGGACTCCTTTTCTGAGGCGCGTCTCACTTTCTCCGAGCCCTGAATAGACCCTGCATCCCACAGCCTCGGCCCAGCCACCCACGCGTATTGACGCGTCCATGTCCACCATGTCCAAGAGCCAACTATCCATGCTGTCCTATCCAGATGCTATGAATGCAAGATCCCCTCTACATCGTCAGCACCCCACGCAGGATGCCCTTCTCCTCGTCCGTCAGCCCCTCAATCAGCGCGTGCATCCCGTTGTCGTTCGCGCTGTACCCGTGGCGGAGCACCTGGGTCAGATGTTGCTGTGTCCAATCCACATCAGTAACAGCGTCGACGACGGGCGATGTGCAGAGGAGAGACTCACGCCAATGTCGATCTGCGCAAGGGGGTCAGACTTGAGGTCCTCGTCGTCGTCCTGCGCGTCGCTATCATGTGCCCCGGTCTCCAGCCATGCTGCGCAAATGCCGCGAATCAGCGCCGCCTTCTATCATTGGAGAGAGAAAAGAGCTCACAAGAGAGGAACTGGAATTCGTCCGCGGTACCGGTCCCGAGCGCATCGTCATCGTCCCACTCGTCGTCCTGTTTGATGACAATGCGTTAGCCGTGTATGGGAGGCGACTCTTGGCGGAACGCACCCCATCGTCCTCGTCAATCTCCAAGTCCGTTTTGCCCTTCCCACCAGCTGTAGGCTCGGACGACACGTCTTTGAGGATGAGCTTGAGGGCCTTCAGCGGGAAAGGAATCTGGGTGAACTGGTTCGGGTCTGCAAAACGGAAGTCAGCTGATGCTCGTGGAGGTCCGACAACGGAGCCCAGCTCACTTGTGCGGGTCCGCGATCGCGTCATGATAGCTACCCACAACACGTCAGCTCGAGCACCATAGCCAACAGAAGGTCGTCGGTAACTGACTATTCCGGTTCACCTCGCTAATCACCAAATCTCCTTTAACCACCACCCCTTCCAGTCTCTTATCCCCCATAGCAAACAGCTTGCTCATCCCCATATCGCTCACCCGGATATTCCAGCTCCCCGTGATCGTATCGCACGTGTCGCACCATGCGCGCAGGACGAGGTCGAGCGCCGGGACCTCTGTGCCGGCGGATGTGGGCACGGTGAAGGAGGAGAGGAGGTCGAGCGTGGAGATGGTGTGTTCGGTGCCAAAGAGGTAGGCGAAGGGCAGTACAAGGGTCTGGCGCGTGTGTCCCGCTGCAGTCAGCTCTGATGAATATGATATCGCCAGCTGAGTCGACAGTAGCGCACCTGGATGAAAGAAGTCATCTGCGCACTCGCAATACGCGCCACCACCGCCCTCAGCAGGTCCGGCAGCACAGGCGCCATCGCGCCCCCGGCCTTTCGGAACAGGTGCATGATGAGCTCGCCCACAAAGATGCCGCCAGACTCTGAGAAGGTAGGGGCGAGGAAGCGCCCGAGGAGGCCAAAGATGCTCGCGATACCGTTGTTGCCTTCGGCGTCGTACCTGGTGGGAAGGGGTCAGCTGTCTAATTTCAATGGCCGAACCGCTTCCCTCCCAGACAAACCACTGTGTAAGCTTCTCACAGTCCTTCCTCACGATCAACGTCAGGTGGATCATCCCGTGCTACCCAGTCCGTCAGCTCTACCCTTGCATCCCGCATCCTTATGGCGCGCAGACTCACCTGGATCACATCCATATCATCCGTCGTCCGCAGCAAATCCATCACACTCCTCGTCACCGTCGCTACCAGCTCTGCCTCCAACGGCCCCCCACGGGTCCGGATCAAGCTGTTAGCCAGCTGTACCGCCTCGCCGGGGATGTGCACTGTCTCGTCCGTGACAGGTGTTGAGATGAGCGCGGCAAGCTTGGGCGCGAGGGTATGCACGAGGGTGAGCACGACGCCCTTGTTGGGGAGGATGGTGAGGGACTCGTAGATCTCCTCGACGATGGCGGTCACCACGGGGTCTGCGGTCGTCGATCTGACGTCAGCTTACGATGCAGACAAGGCTGGCGCCAGCTAAGACAGAAAACGCACCGCTGGTAGACCGGAGCCACACCTCGTAGATCCGCTCCACCACCTCCGGCGTCGACTTCTCATCCAGCAGGTTCTTGTCGAGCGCCACCAGCGCATGTACCGTCTCGAGCAGGAGGTAGAGCGTCTCAGTGGAAGTGTGAGGGAGAAGGGGAAGGAGCAGGCCAAGGATCTTGCCGGATTGGGGCTGCATGAGTTCGGCGTCGACGTGCCGGCAGAAGCTGGAGGTCGGAGTGGGTCAGCGTTGCTGTGGTTCGCTTTAGGAGGACCCACTTCTTGATAGTCTTGACCACCGAGATCTTGACAGGTACGCTGACCTCCGCGGCACCAAGCACCGAAACCGCCGCGCTGAGGTACTGCGCCGCGATCTCATTCGAGAGGCTTGAGGCGTACTGGCTCGCAAAGACAAACGCACGGCCCTGGAGGAAGGGCGTGTCTGAAACCATTGAGGTAGAATATTAGCTCGTGTTCGTTATCTGGATGCAGGAAGGCTCGGAGCTCACCGGATTGGCCGAGGAGGTCGGGAATGACATGGTCGAACAAGAATTTGACGTCAAAGCTGGGGGGACGGTGGGCCGTAGCGTCTCCCTCGAGGACATTGCGGACATCGTCCGCGATACCACCGAGGAGGGCCAAGACTGACTCGAGGGGCTTCCACCTACTCATCGGTGACACGTACAAGGGATGAGCAGTTTTCGAAGACCAGGAGCTTTGTCTAGACTCACCAGTCCTGGTTCCCGGTCTGCTTGGCAGATGCCGACTCGGCAATCTTGGCCTGGACCGCCCGCTGCAGGATCTCGGCAACCCCAGTGCCCCACTTGTCGATCAATGACTGCGTGGTGCGAGAGTCAGCTCAGAGAATGGGTGAGGAGGGAGCTGACGTACCCCAACGAGGTCGTGCCCGGCCGTACGGACGCCGTACTGCCCCGTTTCGTCGTCCTCGTCCATTGCAAACGCGTTGACGTCCTCCATCCACTCCTCCTCCTGTGTTGGATCACGCATCAGTCAGGTCACATATCGTCTTGGAAATCAGATGCAAGAGTCGCACGACTCACGTTCTCCCTGGTCACCTGCGTGAACTGCAATACCACCCCCACCATTGCCTCAAGCAACTCCGTCCCCCTCGCCGCGTCTCCCTCTCCGCTGACCAAAGCTGGCGCTGCCACCTTGTGCCGCACCGCCGATGTCAAAAAGTCAAAGATCGCCGATCCAAGATCCGGGATTCCAATTTTGGGGTCCATCATGCCCGCATCGGACGTCGGGGAAGGAGGCTCGGGCGCGTCGTCGCCGGTGGTGATGTAAAAGGCGGTGAAGGCCGGGAGGAGAGATTGGAGAGTGGAGACGGAGAGGCGGACGTAGTCTACGAGGTAGGACGAAATGGCGCGGGGGAAAGTGTTCAGCAGGACGGAGAAAGTCTAAGCGGGTGGTCAGCGGCGCGGCACGCGTGATGCTATCGAAGCTGCTCGCAGCTCACCAAGAAGATCTCGACCCGAATACTGAGGTTCTCCCAGTTCTGCTGCACCTCGGCACCAGCGTCGGCGGCCAGTAGCTGCTGGAACGCCCCGAACCACACGTTACCGATAGAGTCGATCGCGGATTTGACAGCGGCCGGGTGCTCCTCCTTAACGATCTCCAGCATGCGCACGACTTGTCGGAAGACGTGCACTGTGGACGCCCGCGTTGAGGGGGAGTGCGCCTATCGTATCCATACAAGTCAGCTGACTGCCGAAGTACGCGAGGAGCGGGAGACGGTGCAAGGGGGAGCTGACCTCGGGGTTCCCAAGCACACCAAGCACCGCCGGCAGCAAGTCCTGCACCACAGGCAAGAGCTGCGCCTCGTCCAGGTCATTGCGGACGAAATCCGAGATGATACGCATCGCACCGTGCACCGAGGCGGGGGAGCCGCCGGTGATGAGCTGCACGAGTTGGGAGAGGAGGTCGGGGTAGTCGTCCGGCCAGTCGAACTTGGCGACGGTGGAGAGGGCGTGGGCCTGAAGCAAAATGGAACTGTCAGCGACATGCGACTGCAAGCTGAGGTTGGCTTAAGGCTTTGGGTAGCAACACGTACACTGGAGAGACGGATCTTGCGCTGGGGGTCAGACAGACCAGTGAGGATGATGGGTCTGATCTGGACCTTGACCTGTTGCCGAGCACATCAGCTTATGTTTGACCTTCATACAATCTTCCAAGCTCACTTCCGTAGGGGTCAGAGGCGGCTCATACGCATTGGACGCTCCCGACCAGTGACGGTTGATATACTGCTGCAAGAGGACACCCGCCGAGTATCATCACCAACCACCCAATGTCAGCTCTCCTGCCGCACAACACTTCACCGATAAGGCATCTACTCATCTGACGCTGGGGAAGAGCCACCTCCTGGCTTAGAAGCAGCCTGGCAAGGCTCAGTCCTCCCTCTACATGCAAAAGTTAGCTATCGGGCACAACAACACGTCGCGCAGGTGCATGGGCCGGGCGGGCGCACGTACCAGGCTGAAGGAAAAGCTGGGCGAGCTGCTCCTCTGCATGCTTTCGGACGCTCTCTTCGGGAGAGAGAGTGGCGTGGAGACACTCGAGGACGTGCTGGTCCATGCTGGGGTTGTAGTATGGGGTGAGGGAGAGAGATGGAGAGAGATGCGAGTGGAGTTGAGGCGTGAATGATGTGAGGTGAAGCTTGAAGACGGCGACGTGAAGTCTCGAAAAAAAAGGTCCCGCTCAATTTGCCACCCACCCCACCAGAAGATGGGTTGGTGCGACGAACGGGGGGAGGACGGGGAGAACGGTCAGTTATCATCAACAAGGTCCATCGGCCATGCATGCCATCGTCTCTTTATATGTTGTGGCTATATTTGATCTTCCACGAGGCTACGAGAGCCCTGGAACTGGCTTGCATGACCCGTCGGTCTATAGAACACAGACTTGGGTGAAGCCTAGATAATCCACAATACGCGGCACTCTTCTCTTTCTCCCGCATTCTCTCTTGTCTCCTCTAGCTTCCAACTGTTCGTATCCGGTAGACAGTGGTTTGAATTTAGCACCAGATGAGAAACCTATAACATGACGAAAGCCTAAGATCCACGGTGTGACTGAACCGCCCCCTCTTTCTATTAGTTGAACGTCACCTCCTCCTGCGCGATCGCGTTCTTCAACTTCGCCTCCTGCCTCCTGATCTTCGCCACTCGCCTGGTCTCCCTCTCAATGTCCCTGCTGAGGTACCAGGTGACTACCACAGAGATGATCGACACGGTGAAGAAGATGATACAGACGATGTAGGGAATGGTGTATCGGGGAGCGTACTTGGAGCGGTAGATTTGAGGCCCTGCGAACGATTACATTAGCACCAGAGCCCTTGTTGGAGAGGTATCAAATGAACTGTGAAATGATCGAAGGCCAATATACTCACCAATGATGCCACCAATCTGTGCGACACCGTTCTGAAACGCGAACGCGAACGCGGCGTTGGTGGTTCCACGCAGGGTCTGAGCTCGCCACGGCATGATGATGGCGAGAATACCCCTACGTGATGTGCATGTTAGTGTACAGCTCTAGCTCAAAGAGAGGGGCTCGAGAAAGACTTACGAAGACCCAACGGTGGCAATGATGATCAGAGCGTACAGCGCCGGCTAGGGGGGGCAAGACGTCAGGACGGTAAGTAGAGTCAACTACGATCGCAAACAAGCCAAGCAACTCACTTTGTTGGTTACAGTCACGAGACCGATGAACGCTCCCAATACGACAAACTTAGTCACGAGGCCATAAAGCTACTCAGAAAATGCCCTGGTCAGCATTTGGGTCGCTCTTCAATCAGAGGAAATATTACTAACCGGTCGAGGGATGTTGTACGTCCTATCAGACAGCCAGGCAAACAGGATCGTCGTCGCAATACCAAGCACAGCGGGGGGAATGTTCACTGAGGTAGTATCCAGCCTGTCAGATTGTCCTAAGTGGAGATCCACGGACGGACTGTGACTCACGAAGCTGACTGCTTTGGGTGGTGGTGAACCCGAAACTAGCGATGATACTCGGCAGCCAGAAGGACCTGCAACACAGTTTAGCATCATATTGTGGCAGTATACAGGCATCACACATACAATCCATAAGCGCCAAGGTTGGTGAACGTCTGAATAGCGGTGAACCCATAGAGAAGAGGGTCCTTGAGCACGGTGATAATTGCCTCTCGGTCAAAGGTCTTGTCGGAAGACTTCGCTGCACTCGGGGGAAGGCGAGCAACGAGGAAGAGACGCTCGTCTGGGCTGAGCCATTTGGCAGTGTCGGGGACTTCGGTGTATTGTCAGCAAGGGGTATGATATGGGGAGGCAGTTGGTGGGCACTTACAGTCGGGCAAGAAGAAGTAGATGGGAACTGCGAGGGCGAAGCCGGCGATGCCCTCTGAAAAAGCTCATCAATAACTTCCCGAAGTAGCCATAGCACATGAACGAAAGCAGCGTACCAATCAAGAACCTGTGGCATAACAGTCCTGTCAGACCCAACATTCAGTCCAAGTGACAAGCCGGACAACTCACATCCACTTCCAAGCACTCATGCCGTGACCATCGATATTCTCAATACCGTATGCTATCAAGGCTGACAAAATACCGGAGAACTGCCCAAGCAGACCAAGGATAGCCATGCGAACGGAAAGCTGGTGGGCTGTGTCAGCTGCCATGACCCTCCGCAGCTGGTGCCAGAAAATGTGAAGAAGCTAGACACACCTCGTCCGGACGATACCAGTAGGTCATGTGAAGTAAAATCCCAGGGTAGAGGCCTTGGCGATCGTCAGCTGACATGTCTTATCATAGATTGGTCGACTCACCTGCTTCAAAGAGACCCAAGAAGAACCTCGCCGTCAACAAGCCAGCACCGTTCTTTGCCGCCGCGTGGCATGCAACTGCAATAGACCACAGCACGACGATACGGAGCACATGCAGCCTTGGAGTCTGCTTCTTGAAGAACAAGTTGGACGGGATCTCGGCGAGGATGAAGGGAATTGTGTAGACGGTGGATGTCCAGGCGTAGTAGTCGCTGGTGATGTGAAGCTCGGTGAGAATGTTGGTAGGTTTGCCAGCGGCTATGATCTTGACATAGCTTATACTCTGTGAAAACACAGATAACGCTGTAAGTCACAAGCGGAGAGAGGGTGATAACGTCTGGTCGCTTACGTTGACATCCAAGTTCTTGATCAGATAAGCCAAGATCAAAAGCGGGAGGAGGCGCAGGTCCACCTGTTGATGTGTCAGAGTCATACCCATTTGATCAGCAATGAAGATCAGCTTACCTGTCCGAGGAGTTTTCTCTCCTGGTCGGGCGTGAATTGGGCCTTGATAGCCGCATTTGGGTCTTCCGTCTCATAGGCTTCTTTGCTGTCGTCTTGTGAGGTGTGAGAAGCAACATACTCGATGTCAGTTTGAGAAGCCACGGCAGCTCGGCTATTAGTGGCCATTGTGGGAACGGCTGGTAGTAGGCAGTTGTGGTCAATGCGGGGTGGGTTAAATTATGCACAGAGCATCTTCTAGGCATTATATACTACCGCACCTTCTGAGAAGAGTGACATGCCCGAAGAAAAGATCGCCGACGTTCAACGGAAAGCCGATAGTTTCTTTTCACCTTGTCGCACAACAAGGGCGATATCTACCCGATTGAAGACGTGACGCGGCACATTATCAAGTCGGGTGTGAAACAGAGGCTCGGGTGAAGATGGTGTGCTTGGTAGAGATGGTTAAGACGTCAGGATACATGAAGCTGTGGTAAGATCAAACGGTGAAGATGATATCAGTCTCCCGAAGCCAGCTCTCGGGGAAGTAAGATAAGGTGCTCGAGTATTTTTGGCAAGCTCTCTGCCTTCAACATCGCACTTCATTTCCCCTTCAGTCAGCAGTCACCCATCCGCGCTTGAATGGTGTGCTTGGTCGGAATAAGTTGATGCCTACAGGACGACGGGTGACGAGATACATCATCTTGCGAGAAAGACGGCTCCCCGAACCCAATTCGGGATATGATATCCCCGATTCGGCCTTCTCTTCGAGTTAGTAGAGCAACATGATAAGCCACCGTATCATCACCATGTCCGATATCGTTGATGATGCCCTCACCTCTTGTCTACGGCCAGCGAACGGCACCCTAGTTGCGCATCGCTCGCATCATGAAGACGAGGAACAGAATCACGCAAGATCATATTATCCGCTCACTCGATATGAGTGTCGCCTGACAGGAGATGCTCCGAGGCTTCGGGTCAGTAGAGTACAGTGCATCTATCAGCAGTCAGTACGACGTCCACAGCCGGCGGTCAACTATCATCATACACCCAGCGCTCTGCTGCGACAGGGATATCATATCTTGAGTCCTGGAATAGCTCGGTGAAGCCCAGGGCGATCACAGCAGAACTCACCAAGTGACACAGTCCGTACATAGCAGAGGATTGAGGATGAAGCTGATATGAAGAAGACCGAAGAGGAATGGTGACAATTGATGGTGACAGATGATGCGATGGTGAGGAGTGGCCGACAATCTTCCGCCGTCCCGGAATGGTGATCGAGCCGCGGGCCGATCTTGAATTGGCAAGAAGCGCGCTCGTATTATCTGTCTTGGACAACGTCCACATCCTCATCTGGCGTGTTCTTATCATCTCTCTGCATGGATCACACCATGAAGGGGCTCAAAGCCATGTGCCGGCCATGTGCCGGCCATGGCCTTCTCGGAGATGCAAATAGGTCATGGAGCAGAGGTGAATCGACGATCTAGACTGTCCCACTTTCACGCCAGAACGTCACATAACAGAACATCGTCCTCGCCATGGCCGCTTCCACAAAGACTACTGCAGCAGAGAACGCCACTACAGGCGTCCTCAAACTTCGAGGTCAACATGCCGAGGGATCCCTTCAGCAAGCGTTGGAAGATCTTGAAACCAAAGGGGTGAGCAACCGCTCTGTTGGGCTATCTATAGACTCTAGGCGGACGCCAGCTAACCTCGTGCTGGGACAGTATGCCATCGTCAAGGGAGTGATACCTGCAGAGCGTGCCAGAAGCTACGAGGATCGGATGTACGAGTGGCTGGAGAGCTTCGGCAAGAGGTTCAAGAGAAATGATAGATCGACTTGGAAGCTTGATCAGCTGCCAGCGTTCAATGCGTAAGTTGTCTCGGATCGATTGCGCTGGTTGTGAAGGTGCAAAGCTGACGTTACCACTCACGGGTCTATCGTCAGTGGTGGGCTGTTCAACCGTCATGGTGCAGGGCACGAGCAGTTCGCATGGGACATTCGATCTGAGGAGGGAATCATTGACGCGTTTGCCAAGATCTGGGGGACCGATGAACTACTCGTCTCTTTCGGTAAGTAGCCTCTCGTTTGCATGTTCCTACCCTCTCGATCCAGCTGGCTTACTACCAATTTGTAGCAGACGCCGTGAACCTCTCCCTCCCGTGGAATGAGAAGGACTCACCCGAGGTCGCCGGCCGCCTTTCACCTTGGCCGCACGTTGACCAGTCTCCTCGCCGAGGTGGCGCAAAGCACTGTGTGCAGGGCATCGCCAACCTGGCGCCCAACGGACCCAACGACGGTGGACTCAAAATCCTCTCCGGTTCACTCCAACTGTACAGCGAGTTTTTCGCGGCCCATCCCGAGCTCGAGGGTGACGGCTGGCCCGAGAGGGACTTTTGGCTCCTGCGGGAGCGGGATGTTAAGTGGTTCGAGGACAGGGGATGTTATTGGGTCAAGACTGAGCCGGGGCCTGGCGATCTGTTGCTGTGGGACTCAAGAGTCATCCATTACGGAGCAGCGGCAGAGGGGGTGCAGCCGAGGGTGGCCACCTGTAAGTCCGGTTCACTTTGTGGTATGTGTACGGTAATTATCAAGCTGACGAGACATGATTCCAGACGTGTGCTACAAGCCCGCTAAGGACATCACGCCGGAGAAACTCGAGCAGAAAAAGAAGGCGTTCGCAGAATGGGCTGGTACAGTAGGCTACTGTATTTAACACGCCTACAGCCAAGTACCGCAAGCTGACACCGCACCGCATTTCTGCAGACCCACGATCCCCTCGAGTTCCAGACACGCGGCACCAACTACTTCGGTCCATTGACCCCCGACGAGGTTCAACAGCCGCATGAACCGCCTGTGCTTACCGAGCGGGCCAAGAAGCTGGCGGGTCTTGTGCCGTACTAGGGGCGTAATTGCAACCTACCACCAGCAGTAGTAGTACTTCGGGATCGCGTACTTGTGTCTTGGTTATCAATGATGCAAGCAGTTTCGTACCAACACACACCGTTAGAAGAGCTGCTGCTAGGTTCATGTGTGGTAGAGTATCGAGTCTGACGAGTGCTCATTTTGCCATGAAATTGCTTGCTCATTCCGTCTTGAAGAAGCACCGCTCTCTTGCTTCGTCGATGATGTCGTCGATTCAAGTCGTCGATTCAATGCTCTTCTTTCTCTCACGCACGCACCGCCTTGTCTAGGCGGGGGTAATGACAGTGGAATAACACAATCTAACGCGTAAATAACATACTGAACGGTTAACTTTGTTACCGAGCTAGGCGGCCCTATGACGGCGTGGACAGGCTCCGGTTGTTGTTGAGCGCCCAGCTGACGACTGCTCTATTCCTGTATCCATACCACATCCTCCCCTATAGTCTATCGCCCCTCGACCTATAGGGCGACCCACCAACCATGCCCCTCAAAGACCTCCTCAAAGCGCGTGAGTTACACCCCTCGGCCGGCTCTCGTCGACCGGCTCCTTCACGCGACCTCCGGGCGGGCTCAGGCCGCGGTGGCACCACCGTTACCCGCGCAACGGCGGCTTCCTCGCATCTGGCGGGAAAGATGGCTTGAAGCTGATCGAAGACCTGAGAATATAGGGTTTTCATCTGCCATCCAGTCAATACCCGCTGGGACGTGGAAGATCCTCATCACGGACGACCACTCTCAGGCGCTCCTCGACACGGTGTACAAGACCTTTGACATATTGCAGCAGAATGTCACTTGTGAGTTCAGCTCTGGCACTCCCCTTGCTGCTGCCTGTGGGGGTCACTGACAAGGTGTCTCAAATACCGTTACAGCTGTTGAGCCCCTTCACTCCCCTCGGCCACAGATGTCGGTAGATGCCATCTACCTCCTTACCCCCACCGCCCAGAACGTCGACCGGGTTCTCGCCGACTTCCAGTTCGGCCGCCAAACGTACAAGTCGGCTCATCTCTACTTTATTGACGGTATGTGCCCACCTGAAACCTGTCGGATGAAGCGCCTGCTTCAGGCATGGACCGTGCGCTGGCTGACCCTTCGCCCACAGGGATCGACGACCGGCTGGCCCAGAAGCTCACCGATGGACTGCAAGGCGGTGTGCTGCAGGCGTTCGTGGAGCTGTATTGCAACTTCTGGGGTGGGTCTGGAATATTCGCTGTTCTGCGATTGTGGATGTCGCTGATGAAAGGAGGCAGCTCTCGAGGACAGGGTGTTCACCTTGAAGGCGCCGTGGTCGTTCTTCACCATGTTTGGTCCATTGGGAGGCGCGGCATCGGCCGATTTGGCTTTGGAGGCGTTCGAGGACGACGTGAAGGTCACAGGGCGGTCTGTAAGTGCTGACGAGTGTGCAATTGAGATACATGTCAAGAGCACTGACAACTCCCCAGATCCTCAACCTCCTAGCCACCGTAGGCGAGAACCCCTACATCCGATACTACCAGCCTGGGCACCATCAGCCCCTCGGTCCCTTGGCACGGGCAGCAGCAGAAGCCGCCGCCAGCCAACCGGCACAATCGGCACCGCAAAGCTTGCGATGGCGCTCCGCCATGGGAGGGTCCAGCTCTCGTTCGCCGGAGGTGGTGGGGGATCACTTGAGTAAGAAGATTGCGTTCCAGGTGCAGAGCGATTTGGACGAGTACATGACGAACAACCCGGAGTTCCCGGTGAGTCGGAGTCTAGGAGCTGCTTCAAAGTCACAAGGGGCTGATAAGCCGTCCGGAATGTAGCCAAACACGGGAAGACCACGGGCGGTGTTATTTGTAGTTGATCGGTCGATCGACCCGGCGGCCCCGCTGCTGCATGAGTTCTGGTACCAGGCTATGGCCAACGATCTCCTGAAGATAGAAGATGGTGTGCACTACAAGTGAGCTGGAGGCTATCCGTGGTCACTGCAACCGCCAGCTGACACCGTGTAAGGTACAAGTACACCAACACTGTCGGCGGTATAGAGGACAAGGTCGCCGAGCTCACGGACAGCGACCCCGTCTGGGTCTCGGTGCGACACCTTCACATGAAGGACGCTATCGACACATTGATGACGGACTTTGGCAAGTTTGCCCAGGAGCACGCCGGGTTCCGCGGGTGAGCTGGCTTCTTCTCTCCAGAAAAGTTGTAGACTGACGGTCATCTGTGCAGTGGTGCCGGGCAGGTCAACATCAACGACTTGAAGGACATGCTCGCGAGCCTGCCCCAGTTCCAGACCCAGCGAGAGCAGTTTTCACTCCACCTCGACATGGCGCAGGAGTGTATGAACCTGTTCGAGAAAAAGAAGCTGGCGCTTGTAGCGAATGTGGAGCAGGTGTGTTTTGTCTACGCCTGTTTCCGACGCGGCAGCTGACCAAGAGAGGATGACTAGTGCTGTGCAACGGGTTACACAGCAGAGGGCAAGACTCCCAAGACGTTGGTGGAGGAGATGGTGCCTCTCTTGGACGACCGCCTGAATGTGACGTGAGTTGATCGCACAATAATCCGACCGATGTTGCCCGTTCTGACGGATGTTTGTCGTAGCTCCCTCGACAAGGTTCGCATAATGGCCCTCTATATTTTGTTCCGAGACGGTGTGCCAGATGAGGACCGGCGGAGACTGTACCAGCACGCAAGGCTGTCCATCTCGGAGCAGGATATGGTGAACAACCTGGTGCACCTGGGTGTCAAAGTCATCAAAGTGAGTTGGCTTCCATTACCACCAAGCAGAGCTTGACTACGAAGCTGACAGCAATACAGGATTCGTCCCGGTCGACCAAGTCGCGCATCAAGCAGAAACCGTCGTCGCAGGAGGGCGAGTACGAGCTTTCCCGCTTCAAGCCAGTCGTCCAGATCGTCCTCGAGGTCAGCTGCCCGCACCCTACGGGGTTTTATTGCGATTTGCTGACTCTTCGTGCCCTCTCGCAGGACCAAAACACCAACCGCCTCGACCCCTCTGTCTTCCCCTACGTCAAAGACGCTCCCGCCGATGCCCAGCCCGCTCTCCGTGGTGGCCCATCTTCCCTCGCCGTGCCCAATCCAGGGGGCTCGCTCCGCAGTGCCCGTCCCACATGGCACAAGGCGCCGTCTGCACGGATGAACAACACCGAGGGGAGGCAGAGGATCATCATCTTCATCGCGGGGGGCATGACGTACTCAGAGATGCGGTGTGCTTACACGGTCGGACGGGCATTGGGGAAGGAGGTGTTTATCGGTAAGTCTTCTCTCGTGCCATTATCTTGACGGCCGCAGGACAGTCTAACCACGAGATGGGTTTGTAGGGTCGTCGCACGTGGTCACGCCAGTATCGTTCTGCACCCAGCTGCGTGCCCTCGGGAGAGGTGGGGTGGGTGCTAACCCGCCCAACGCGATGCCCATTCATCCGCAAGGCCCGAGCCGCGCCCACCGTGCACCGGGACGTCCGACTACATACCAGGAGTGAGCTCTGGCTCTATCATGCGTCATGGCAGACCATGCTGACCAGATCTCGACAATAGCATCCTCGATTTCAGACACTGGACGGTCCCCGTCGGTCCTCCTCCGCTCGCGCCCCCTCCGACCCAAAACCTTGCGCCTCAGCCCGCTCTCTTGCAGAAGAACAGCTTCAACTCGACAATGACAGACCAGATGAGTAACTTGTCGCTGAGCTCGTCGGGGAAGAAGGGGAAGGTGGAGGGTGAGAAGAAGAAGAAGAAGCTGTTTGGGATGAAGTTGTAGGGTGGGATGGGCGGATCATCACTTGAGAGGACAGGAGCGGTGGATGTCGCAGGGGGGAGGGGATTGCATACGTACATGTAATACGCGAAAAGGTTCGTACGTACGTCGAATCTTGATCATGATGGTGCCGGATGTAATGGTGTATGATACCGGTGCGAGATCAGGCGAACCCGTGGTTGGGTCTTGGGTCCCCTCTTCTGCTTGGCGTCTCCATTACTAGAACCGCGTCTTGCCGCCGCAGCACGGCCAACATGTTTTTCTCTCTTTCTTCCGATACGCACGAAGCGATACTGGGTCGGTGATATAGTGCTGGGCGCCCTCGTACCAGCCGCGGGCACAAAGAGCGTGATGATCCATCTGAGTTTCGAACAAAGATACTTCACCAACAACCTCTGCAGCGTCTTCATCCGCAGATACAGAGAGATCGCCATAACTATGTAATACCGAACAGCCTGCTGCTCGATTGTGAGTTTGTGTTTGTGGTAGAAACGGGGTGCATGGATACGCCTGCCGGGATGGTCGTGGCGCTGTTTGGGATGTACAAGAAGATCATGTCCGAGTACGGGTGTTACGGTGTGAGGGTCAAATATGTGGTGGTAGATAAGGAGATCGGCATCGGGGAGGAGGCGATGTGGGAGCAGGCGTTGGCAAATCTGGAGAAGGAGGATCCCGAGAGTTTGTAGTGGCTCTGGGAGGATTTCGGGAGCGGGTGGTGGTCGTTCAAGAGAGGAGGGTGTGCGGGTGCCAAACGACATCTTAGATGTGCGGATGTGACACATGTATGCTTAGCATTACTGTATCAATAGTCGTACCCAGGAGAAGGAGCAATAATGGGCCACCAATCAAACCACACCATCAGCGCACAACATCACACGACGATGGCCAAACCCAACCAGCAGCCGCACGTCATTTATCGTTTTTGTCCTTCCGCTTTCTGCAGATTCTCTTCATTCATTCTTCATATCAAACCCATAATCATCTTCCTCTTTCACTCTGTCATCTTTTAGAAGCTCATCAGCCAGAGAGATACACGGCTCAAAACCCAGCTCAAACCGACACTGACATATCGTGATCCCCTCCGCAATCGCCGGCATGAACTCCCACCCGCCCGCCCACTTGGACGGCGCGGAGCCCACCTTATCGTTATCCTCCGCTGTGCACCCCCGCTGGTGGGTACTCTCTAGCGGGGTGTCTTCTGACCCCGAGCCTTCCCCCGCCGAGGGCCCCGCTACAGCGTCCACCTTCTCCCCCGGCTCTCTCATGCCCCTGCTCCAAGTGCACCAGCACATCTTCGATGCCCTCCTCTCCATCTCCCCGGCCAGGTTCGCCTCACTCTCACGACTCTGCCACTCCCGTGCAAGGGCGATGCTCTACCGCAAACTGGTCATCGACCGCGCGGCGCATCGGAAGGTTTTCTACGGGCTGTACGGTTTCGGCGGGATATTCGCTCTCCTCAGTTTATGTGCGCCAGAGAGCCCGGGCGGGAAGGCAGAGTCGTTAGGGCTCACCGAGACGATCACCCTCGCCGGGGGCCTTTGCAGTAGATGAGCTGCAGATATCGGTGATCATTCGTGCCATGGATCGTAGCTGGTGGAGCTGGTGGTGGCCCATCCCGCGAGACGAGTGGTCGTTTCGCAATGTCACGCACCTCCGGCTAGACCAGGACGCGGTGAAGTGGTTGGTGGAATATTACTGCCTGAAGGGCCATGATGTGACGCATCAGGGGAGCGAGGTGAGGAGGAGCAGCATCAGGGAGGGAGAGAGGATGGTGCGGAAGCTCGAGATGGCGCCGAGGTCGATCTGCTTGGAGCTTGACCTCGCGAGGCCGAGGCGACAGAGAGGAGGGTACTGGCTTGGAGATATCCTTCTGGGCGCGCTCGTACCCGGCGCAGGAATACAGACTGTCACTATACATATGCATCTCGAGCAGGAACGCAGCTCTGACCACAAATACCACGGGCATGATACCGACGTGCCTCCCACTGGTTTGTGACTTCGTGTTTATGGTGCAAGCCGGGACCGAAGACAGTCTTGGAGGAATGATAGTGGCGCTGTTCAAGATGTACATGGAAATCAAGATCAAGTATGACTATCATCCTGTGAGGGTGAAGTTCGTGGTGGTGGATACGAAGGATTGTGCCAAGGCGGCGAGGCTGCTGTCGTGGGAGTGGAGGAAGAAGAAGCCTGCTGGTGAAAAGGTGGTGGTGGACGAGGTGGAGGAGAGGATGGAGGAGAGACTGAGCTCGCTTTGGGAGGAGTTTAGGGATCTGTGATGATTGTTGGGCATAAGGCTTGCAGGTGTCAGGAGACGTGATGCTAGACCCCCCCGCTTGTACAGCTGCCTCTCGGCGTCGCAGGCAGAACAGAAGAAGAAGAGCAAGCAAGAACTGCCTTACAGAAAGCTCGCCGTCGTCAGCGGCTTGGCCAGGCACGGCCACCTCGGATTCCCCCGTCGTCGTCTGGTCGCGGTCGCGCACCTCCTATTGCCGGCATCAACTAGGCGTCTTCTTCATTCAACCCTCTTCTCTATCCTATACACCCTCTTCCTCAGACTGAGAGCAATAACGATATGCTCCGCTCATCGTCTGCGTCTATCTCGCCTACCAAAGCGGGCGGGCCATCGCACCAACACACGCACTCGCACGAGGTGCCCGAGGTTGACATGTAAGTGCCGGAGACTTCAGCGGCTGGTCGGTCGTATTTTGAGCCGGCTCTTGGAGTCAAAACATGGTTAGTGCTGACTGAGAGCCGGGAAACTGTATAGGGAGACGGCATTGTTGAGAAGCGTCATTGATATCCGGCCAGGTGAGTTGGTTGTGGCTGGGACCAGATTTCATGGAGCGGTGAAGGGTGGTCGTCGCTGATGCCTGCTCATAAATCACGCATATCCCCTCGCCCTTCCATCTGCGAACTTCCCCCTCCATCTGTGACTCACATACACACCTATCTCACCTCGATCTCGGTCCGCCTCACATAGTCGGCAAGCACCGCCACGTCCTCATCATGACACTCCAGAACGAGGTGCACCAACGTACCGGTATCTGGGTGCCGGTGGGCACCCTGTGGGACCGACTCGGCGAGCTGTATGATCTCGAGGCCCTTGATGAGATGGTAAGCCCGCTTCTTATACCTTTTCTTCCGAGCCACCTGTGCTGCCGCTGTGCGGTGTGGATAAATGCTGACAGGCGAGGATGGATTGTCAGGCATCATCATCCGTCTCCCTCCCCTCCTCCCCGCACACACTCTCCCCAGTCCTCCGTCCCACTCCTGCCTCAGCGCGCTCCTCCAACTCACCCTTATCCGACCTATCCTCCCCGCGCAAGCCCAAACGGCGAGCCCCACCGCCAGCTCGGGGAAAAGACGCGAAACGAGGGCGCTCGCGCTCGGCGAGGGTGATTGATTCGAAGCACTTCAGAGAGGCTTTTGAGCTGCCGTATCTTCGGGGTGGTCCGAAGGGGAAGGAGGGGCGATGGGAGAGTGATGAGGGGAGTGAAGAGGAGGATGAGGGTGCGGAGGGAAGTGAGAAGGAAGATGGGGAAGGAGAAGGAGGGGAGGGAGGAGAGATGGAAGTGACGAGTGATAATGAGGTCTGGGAGGGGATGATCTACCCGAAAGCGAAGGGGGTGGAGGGAGCGGATGAGCCGTGGGGCGGAGATGACCAAGTGCGAGGAGATGGGGGCGAGGGAGAGGATGACGAGGGAGGGGAAGATGCCGGGGAGGAGGAGGACGAGAATGAGGACGAAAGAAAGGAGGACACCCCGCCCGAGCCGACAAAGCGGAAACGCGGCCGCCCTCCTGCCCACCGTGACTCCCCGCCACCCCCCGGTCGACGCGAGAGCGGCGCCAGCACCTCTGCGGCTGCGGCCGCTGGCAGCGCGCCGAGAAAGAGAGGAAGACCGCCCAAGAACGCCGCCAAGGCGGAGGAGAGCGAGGGGAGCGGTGAAGAGGGGACGGGTGGGAAGAGGACGAAGGGGAAGGAGAGGGCGAGTGAGGAGGTTGATTCAGTGAGTCCATGACAGGGAGCACGGTCAGAGAGCATGTCACAGGCTGACGGACGAGTGCAGAAACGGAGGAAGAGGCGATGAGCATTGAAGCGAGCAGCAGTTGTAGCATGTCATGGAGGGCAATAAGTATTTGTATGGGTGGCCGGTGAGCGGCGGTAGTCACATATAGCATATGCACAGATTGTATCTAGGACGAGGGGTGGATACTGCTGGAGAAGAAGAAGGGCGTAGGTGGAAGACTCGACGCGTCCATCGTCGCGTCGATCCTCCAAACACCGTGCCGAGAGTGCGTGGTCCAGAGCCCAGACATGGTTCAACCTTGCACCTGGGATGCCGTTGCTCCGTAACCCTCCCTCTGTTGTGGCGCATGGAGACTTACATACGCGCCGGGGGGAGAAGAGCGCCTCCGACTTTTTCAGCGTACATACAGCGACGCGTCGGGGTGGTTGACGCGTCGTTTATCGCCGCGGGGGCAGAGTGGCGGAGGGATCTGATGCGGGGGCTGTGAGATTTGGGCTGGGGTGCCCATATCGTAAGTGCAGTGCAGGTGATACGAAGGAGTATCTTTCGGTGGTGCAGCGCGGATCTGTTCGGGCGGGGGTGGCGATGCTGATGCTGATGGTGATGTTGATGCTGATGGCAAGTGTCGATGGTGATGGTGATGGCTCACTTCACTCACTCGGCGGTGTCACCCAATTGAGAACTCTATGGCGATAAGCCGTGGGAACGTGGCCGGAAGAGGACGAGTGATCCGAGTAACCCAGGGAAAGTGGGATGGGAAAGGACGGCGCGAAAGGGGGCCCGTCCCTGAATCCTCGGCCCAGGCTCCCCGCTGCCGCCTCTGCCGCTGCCGCTCCCCCGCCGCCCTCTGCCCGCCACGTTTACTAGTCCCAATTCCCGCCCTGAACTGTAAATCGCGCCTGAAATCTCGTCCCGGGGTGCCACTTTGGGTGTGCCACACTCGCAGCAGTCCCTCGCCGCGCCGCGCTCTCTCTCCTTCCTTCCCCCTCTTCTCTCTCCCTCTTCTTCCTCTCTCTCTTCTCTCCATACCGCTTCTTCTCACACCCGCCCCCCTACTACTCCCTCACTACCACCTACCCCCCTAGAGACTAGACAACATGGCTCCCATCACCGTCAAGAAGATCTGCTGCAGTGAGTCCTTTCTCTCACCTCCCCCCACACCCTCTCTCCTCTCCTCGCGTTGCATCTTCCATCGCCTCCCTTCCCTTTGCCTTCTCTCCCTCGCCTGTGCACAGGCCCCCTCCCACCTCCCCCACACTCACCGCATGAGAGCCCCGCTGACACCCCCCTGCTCACAGTTGGTGCCGGTTACGTTGGTAAGCAGAGATAGCCCCACCAGAACGCGTGTCGCGTCCTTTGCTGACGAGAATCTGCTCTCAGGTGGCCCTACCTGCGCCGTCATGTGAGTACTGTCCAGCTGCTCCACTTACAGACCTCCAGCTGACGCGTTCATCCCCTCTCCACCCAACAGCGCGCTCAAGTGGTGAGTTTTCGCGTCGAGATCTATGAACCTCCCCTCCCCGAATTCTTCCGCCCCGCGCGCCCCAACTTTCTCGCGACACCTGAACCTCCACGTTCCCACGCGTTTACCCTCTCTCTCCTTCTCCCCGCGTCTCTACACGCCCCCGTGTAACGCCCCGCACCACCGAACAACGCCGAAAGCTGACTCTGACCGACCCACCTACCCCCAGCCCCAACATCCAGGTCACCATCGTCGACCTCAACCAGGACCGTATCGACGCGTGGAACTCTGACGTGCTCCCCATCTACGAGCCCGGTCTCGATGAGGTCGTCAAGGCCGCTAGGGGCAAGAACCTCTTCTTCTCCACCGACGTTGACAAGGGGATCGCCGACGCCGAGTAAGTCGTCTGGTGGCGTGCCGTGCCTTGCCCGCCTTCCACGGGTCGGTGACCCTTTTTTCACTGGTTTTCGGCTGACGCGTCGATCCGCCACAGCCTTATCTTTGTCTCCGTCAACACCCCCACCAAGAAGTCTGGTGTCGGGGCGGGTTTCGCTGCGGACTTGAAGTGAGTTTTCGAGACGGCGAGAGGAACGCGATAGCCACGCGATAGTACAGGTCAAGCTGACGCTAGCGCAGGTTCCTCCAGCTCGCTACCCGCCGTATCGCAGAGGTCGCGACTTCTTCCAAGATCGTCGTAGAGAAGTCTACCGTCCCCTGCAGGACTGCCGAGTGAGTCATGTTGGGTTTGTGAGTCTGGGCTAGGTGCTGATCATACATGCAGGTCCATGCGCACCATCCTTGAGGCCAACTCCAAGCCTGGGTGCCACTTCGACATCCTCTCCAACCCTGGTGAGTTCGATCATCCGATCTCACTTCAGCGCAATCACTGACACCCCCGTAGAGTTCCTCGCCGAGGGTACCGCCATCGCGGACCTCTTCGCCCCCGACCGAGTCCTCATCGGTTCCCTCCAGACCAAGCAGGGTCTCGACGCGTGCGAGGCCCTCGCCAGCGTCTACGCCAACTGGGTCCCCAGGGAGCGTGTCCTCACCGTCGGCCTCTGGTCCTCCGAGCTCTCCAAGCTCGCCGCCAACGCGATGCTCGCCCAGAGGATCTCGTCTGTCAACGCCCTCTCGGCGATCTGCGAGGCTACCGGCGCCAACATTGACGAGGTCGCTTACGCCGTCGGCAAGGACACCCGTATGGGCTCCAAGTTCCTCAAGGCGTCTGTCGTGAGTTGCCAAGTGTTCGTACTTCTCGTAAGGAAGGCAGCTGACGCATTCTTGTGCAGGGTTTCGGTGGTTCGTGCTTCCAGAAGGACATCCTCAACTTGGTGTACCTCTCCGAGTCTCTCCACCTCCCCGAGGTCGCCAAGTACTGGCGTGCCGTCGTCGAGATGGTGAGTCACCTGGCGCTCGCGTTACCTTGTGCACAGCTGACAAGTGGACGCAGAACGAGTACCAGAAGAGCCGATTCGCCAACAAGGTTGTTGAGACCCTCTTCAACACCGTTACCGGCAAGAAGATTGCTCTCCTTGGTTGGGCGTTCAAGAAGGACACCGGTGACAGTGAGTGGCCGTTTAGGTATGTGAACTCTGGGCTGTGCTGACAAGGCTGGGCAGCCCGCGAGTCCCCCTCGATCACCATCGCCAACCACTTCTTGTCCGAGAAGGCCCGTATCACCGTCTACGACCCCCAGGTCACCGAGTCCCAGATCTGGCTCGACTTGACCGAGTGAGTTACTCGTATGTCGATGTGGTTGACATCGCTAACCACGCAACCCCCGCGCAGCTACGGAGCGATCCCCGCCGAGCCCATCCAGCCCCACATCAACATCTGCAAGTCTGTTGAGGAGGCCTGTGCTGGCGCTGAGGCCATTGTCATCTGCACCGAGTGGGACGAGTTCAAGCAGCTCGACTGGCAGAAGAGTGAGTCGGCTGGAACGATATAGAAAGGGATCAATCAGCTGACATGTGGGACTAGTCTACGACAACTGCCCCCGCCCCGCCTTCGTCTTCGAGTGAGTAAACTAACTTTTGTTTTTTAGTCGTAAGCTGTTGCTGACCCTCATCGCAGCGGCCGACTCATCCTCGACCGTAAGGCCCTTACCGACATCGGCTTCAAGGTTGTCACCATCGGTACCGGTGACAGGGTGTAAAAAGCGAGGCATCGTCCATGATACACAGGATTTCCCCGGATATATGGCATGGCTCGGTATCCCCCCTCTCTTATATGCGTCGTCTACTAGTATACATTCGTTTCAAGCACACATACAAACTTTCATTTCTTCACTCTTTTTCTCTTATATCTCTTGACAGTACACCCCTGTATAGAGATAGGTTACCTTTGGATAGATTCCATGAATTGATCACATCGCAATTGGCTGCAGACGCGTCGCGCTGGAGGAGTGGAGTTGGCCGGACGCGGAGACGCGAGCGGCGGGCAATCATGAAGTCATCTGGAACAAATAACAACTCCGTCTTCTTATCTCCACCCCTACCAATCACCCAGAAAATGTCCACCGACCTCGCCATCGTCTCGCTTGACACCTTCCTCGCCTCCCCCACCTCCCCCTCCGCCCTCGCGGAAGCCCAACGCGCTGCCGAATCACTCATCCTTACAGGCGCGCTCATCGTACGCGATTCCCGCGCTCCGAAAGCTGCGAATGACAGATTTCTGGATCTGTTTGAGGATTATTTTGCGCAGGGGGAGGAGGTGTTGAGGAAGGATGAGAGGTCAGAGTTGGGGTTTCAGGTGGTGAGTCTTGTCTTTGAGCTCATGTCGGTCTGGAGGGAGGCGGGGTTGCTGGATGGTATGGATGCTGCGTGACGATGTCATCCTCCAGCAGCTCCAATATGCCTCCTTTCCCTGGGCAACGTCTCCCAGCTGATTGCCCACCGAGCTTTTGCTGATGAGTATGCGTACAGGGGGTAACACTTGAAAACACCGAAAAGCCCAAATGCGCCTCAGACGAAGGATGCCAAGCCATTATAGCGAGCCTCGAGCCTGGGGAGAGGCCGCTCGACTTGGCTGGGGGGCAGGCTGATCCGAAGTGCCGGTACGTCCCTGTCTTCCCCGCTCGTCGAGGTAGTACGGCTTGACCGTGATGGGGGATGTTCTCGTACCGGAGAGCTGACGGGCCGCGCGGACGCGGGGATGAGGGCAGGTTCTTCCACCGCATGTCGGAAGCCCCGCCGTACCCCTCCAAATTCCCGGTACTGGAAGCGCCCAATGTGACACCGGAGAAGTTTGGAGAGACGTGGGAGAAGAGAGTGGATGAGTGGGGGGTGTTTATGAAGCAGGCGTGAGTCTTAACGTTCTTCTTCGGACCTGGGCTCGTCCGGTGATAGAAGACGATGCAGCTTTTGGGCTGACGAGTAGAGGGACCCGGGCGCAGGGTGGAAGGTGTCACGAGGATGGCAGCGCTGGGCCTGGGTTTGGAAGAGAAGACGTTCTTGGATGCGGGGCGATATGGGTACGTCGTGACCTGTCCAACCTGCACCACCGCTCGCGGAGGAGGGTGGGTAAGCTGACTCGACTTGGTTGATGATAGGTCGCATCTCCTTGCACCGACGGCTACGGATCTCGACAAGTACGGCCAGCTCAACACGTGAGTCGGTCGCAGCTCCTTCTTCCGACAGTCGACGATTGGGGAGTTCCAGCTGAGCTGAGACGGCGGGACGGGGTAGGATATACGCGGGATTCCACACAGACCTCAACTTCCTCACCATCCACGGCCAATCGCGATACCCCGGCCGTAAGCTCCCCCTTTCGGTACGACATCCAGGCGAGCTGACACAGTTCCACACGGACGCGGCGGACAGTGCACATCTGGGCACGCAACTCGGGGAAGAGGATCGCAGTCAAGATCCCGCCGGGGTGTTTGTTGGTGCAAGCTGGGAAACAGATGGAGTGGCTGACTGGGGGGCTTGTGAAGGGTGAGCACTCGTCTCTCGGGTCGGGGCTCGCCCCGAAGGGAAAGTTGGCTGACGGGGGTGGTGTGAAGCGGGTTATCACGAGGTGGCATGCACGCAGGCGACTCTGGATGTGAGTTGGCATATACACGGAGCGATAGACCGTGTTGCATAACTGACGTATACATGGGTCGCAGACTTTGAAGAAGCGCCGGGAAGAGTTCCCCGACAGACCATCCATCCGGATCTCCTCGACCTTCGTAAGTCCCGCAACACGGTCATCAAACGGACATGCACAATCTGCTGACCCGACGCCACGGCAACTCGACGCGCAGTTCTGGCACCTCACGCCCGATTTCATGCTCAAGCCCATCCCAGCTCTTGAGCAAGAGGCGGAGAAGCGGTATGGGAAGCAGGAGGAGTATGGGGAGATGCTGGTTGGGGATCAGGTGCGGAGGTGAGTCTTTCGCGAGCGCGTTTGGTAGAGGGGTGGTCACTGATGATTGCCTTTGGCAGAGAGTTGGGGCTGATTGCGCTCATGGCGGTTTCATGATCTTGTACTGGGATATCCAATGCCTCAAGCATACGTACAGTAACCGGATGCATCACTGGACAAGGGCCCATAACCGCTTGCCCATAGCCCACTTTTATCTGTCTGGGTTCTACAATGACCCACTACCCCAGCTTCTCTAGTACCCCCTCTCCCAGTGCACCTTGTTCACCACCCCCTTCCCTTCCGCAAGCCTCTTAGCATTCGCCACCAAAATATCTGCCGCGATATCCATCTCATTCTCAGTGTTACCAGACAAGTGCGGGGTGATCACGCATTTGGGGTGGGACCACAGAGGGTGGGAGGCGGGGAGGGGTTCGGGGTCGGTCACGTCGAGGGCGGCGCCGAAGAGCTGGTTGGGCGTGTTCAGGGCCTCGAGGAGGTCATCTGTGGATGGGGAATAAGGCGTCAGCTCTTGAATCTTCAGTGAGATACGGTTAGCTGCGCACCGGAGGGGATGAGGGTGCCTCGTCCGACGTTTACGATCACCGCGTTCGGCGGGAGCATAGCTGTAGGCCACATACGTGTTAGCTAGGTACACGAGATAGCCGTCATGGTGGGACTCCTAGCTAGAGATACGCTCACCGAGCTTCTCTTTGTTCAGGAAGTACTTTGTCGCGGGCGTGTTGGGCAAGCTTGCGATCAGCACGTCGCTCTGCTTCAAGAACGCCTCGACCGCTTTCGGGTCTTTGGTGGAGAAGTATTCCTCGGGGATGGAGCCTAGAGGTCACGCCATGTGTGAGCTTCCGGTCCATACAGAATGAAGCTGGTAGCGGTAGCTCGTCTCACCGTCTTTGTCGCCAGTACCGGGGATGATGTACCCGTCCTGAGGGGTCGCCTTGCCGGTGGTGTTGGCGGCGATGACACGCATACCGTGGGCTTTGAGAAGCCTGGCGGTTTCTCGCCCGAGAGCTCCATAACCCTGTCGCGCGGTGTCAGCTTCAATCCAGTGAGAGTATGGAGACCACAGACACTGGAAACTGGCTGGTATGGCAAGAGAGACGTACCAAGAGACCGACGGTGCGACCTGCTGTAGAGCGAGCGTAGTACGCTTCGCCGTCCATATCGCAATCCTCTTCGGACAACCACCGCTGTTCGTTCTGGGCAGCAACGTGGAGTTAGCAGCTGTCCACTTCAAAGTGGATTCTTCATGAAAGGGGCAGCCGGAGAACTCACCCTAGCACCGATGATCTGCCTCGGAAGCTGGTGCAGTAGCAAGATCACCATGCCCACCGCATAGTTGGGGATGCTCAACACATGCGTCCCCGCCGCAGTGGCCAGCAACACTTCTCTCCCCTCGTGCTTCCCCACACCCTCCACATGCCCCTTGAGGGCCGGGCTGGCGATAGCCTTGTCCGCGCCTGCACTGCACAGCTGCACGAGCTTGAGTTTCGGGAGATCGTCCAAAGTTGGGTGCGGCACGCCGGTGTTGCGCGTGAAGAAGATATCGGCGGAGGCGAGCTCGGAGGAGGTGAATTCGGAGGAGAGGGAGCCGGCGGGTGTGGGGCGGTAAATGAAGGAGGTGAAGGTAGAGGTGAGCTTGGAAACGGTGGCCGGGGGCAGGGCGACAGAGCAGTTGACGGTGAAGGGGAGGATGGAGGTGGACATGGCTGGCGAGGTGATGGTGAAGAAGCGGTGGGCGGTGGGGGGTCTTGAGAGTAGTCTTGAAAGAGGCAGAGCGGGAAGGCGAAGCATGTGCAGAGAGAACCAAGATCACTGTGGACTGTAGCTTTCTGAAGAGCGAAAGAAAGGTAGCCGTCGCATATAAGATGGCTTCGACAACAGCGCTCATCTCGGTCTCCTCGGAATCCTCGGCTAAAGCCGTCTCCTTCGGCATCAACATCCGATCTCCCGAGTCAACAACGACAAGCGTCCGTCATTATGCTTCCTGAGACTCTCTTTCTTCCTGGTCTCATGTCCAAAGAGGTCGTATGTATGGTAAGCTGACACGACATGACTACATATGCCTGACACTGCACAGAAGCCGATGCCGAGCATACGCTTGTACCGTACTCAGGTCGCCGTCTGAGGGTTGGACCGCCGGGTACGTACCCCGCTGACAACCAACGTCCGCTACGTTGAGTGACGAGGGCTGGCCCGCCAGGCAGCCAGGCCTTGATGGTGACTGGTGCATATATGCAGATAGTCAACGCTGCACAAGCAGAGTTCCCCCCCCATCCAGTCTTCATCCACCACCAAAATGACAACAGCCACCCCATCGAAGTCGCAGGAACTTGAGCAGGATATACTCACCTCATCAGACAGCGAGGAGATCTCCAGCGGTTCTTCTGACTCGGACAGCTCGGGCGACACCGGTAGCTCAAACGGAGCCTCCAGTGACGAGGGCTCAGACGAGGCTTCCAGCGACGAGGGAGACTTCTCGGGCTCGACACCTGACAAAAGCAGAAGCCAAGGGCGGAGAGAACACCGCCTCGCACACCGCCCAAGCTATCACCACATGCTCAGTATGTTGCCCTACGTTTGGACTGGGAGTATTGAGCTGATGAAAAGCTTCCCGTACTAAGAAGTCCCTGCCAGCCACGTCCTCGCCAGTGCGGCAAGCTTTGGGCCATCACGCCGATGTCGATTCGCGGCTGGCTACCAAGAGCCAGCAGAGGAGCAAGTGTACCAAGGTGAGTCCGAACTGCACTCTCTAGCCGGAGTAGGGGTTTATGAAATTTCCAACAGGAGACCGATGTTGAGACGAATGCGGTAGCGCCTTTGCAGATCATGCCAAACGCAGAGCTCGATGGCGGTGATTTGAACAGCCCAGTCGAGACAGGGGGCAGCCCGGTGTGCGATGGAGTAGATGATAAGGGATCCCGTGGTGAGATTGCAGCGATCACCAGCGAGGTAAGTCAGCAGCTTAAACACGAGCCAAACGCTCTCACACGCGATCCTAACTCCCCAGTTCCATCTAGCCAACTGCAAGCGCCACCACCCACCCCTCCCCTGCCCACACCGATATCATCCTTGCCGTCATCGCGAATCGACTTCGGGCGGACTTTGACACGTCCGATGACACGTCGGAGGATGAGCCTCTCGACCGGCACATCCAGAGGTGCATTACGGCGGTCGAATCCATCAAGAGTCTCGACTCGGCGTCAAAGATGGAGCTGGGGAAGATATGGGGAGTGCTGGAGGGGAGGGCGATCATTCACCAGGCGATGTCCCCATGCAGTCGGAAGTCGGAGGTGCTGTCGCTGTGCGTGAAGGATATCAAGGGACTTCTGGGGATGGTGGATTCTGTTTCCGGTAGCGCCAATACGATGGTGAGTGGTCCGATGAGGTCAACAGACATCCCAGTTGACACATATTGCAGCCTGCCCCATCACTTGTCGGTCATGAGGGTTTCTCGGGCGCCGTTCTCGAGCTCAAGAGCGTCGTCAAACAGCTCACTTACGACGCCACGGCCCTTAAAGCTCACCATGACTTGATGGTAGATGCTATAAGGAGCATGGTTAATGACTCCGTGGCATATGTGAGTAGCGCTCAGGAAGGATATGTAACGCATAGGCTGATAGTACGGTGACAGGACACTGCGATGTCTCAGCGCATCGACGCCCTCGAGACGGCCATCTCATCCATCTCCAATAACTCGCTATCAACGAGGGTCGAGGAGGCCGAGAAGAAACTCGCCGCGACTACCATCTCCCTCACCACGTTGGCCGAGAGGAGCGAGGCAGCCATCTCAGCTGCACTGGATAAAACGCTGTCTACGAGGGTCGAGAAGGCCGAGAGGACACTCGCTTCTACCAAGAGCTCCCTCACCGCAGCGAATGAGAAATTCTTCATGTTGGAAGAGACTACAGATGCCCTTGTTATTCGCCTCGATCAGATGTTGCTAGATGTGGAGACGAGTGTGAAGAAGCTGAGTGGTCGCATTGACTCTACGAGCATGTCTCTACGCATTGTCGAGACGGCAGCGGCGAATGTGAGTCACAACTATCCCGGGCTCGATGCTGCAAGTTGCTGACCTGTGTCTCAAACAGGCGAACAACACGGCAAAGAAGGCACTGGGGTCTGCTACAGTGTGTCTTCGCCGATAAGTGGATGTGCGCGTGTATTGGGCAGAGGCTGACGTAGAGACGCATCTTCCCTCAACTTTTATAGGCTGCCTATAACGCCTCCGCCACAATCTACTCTGTCAGCACAGCCGTTGCGCACGCAATCGGATCGTCCTCCTGCGAGTTTGTCGGCTTCAACAAGATGCAGAAGTCGTTGAAGCAGCTGAAAGGGCTGTCAAAGCTGTCGGATCCTGAGGATGTGGTGTGGGAGGTGGTGGAGTACTTGACCGCCTTGAGCAAGGAGGTGAGGTCAGGATGGCCGAAGTATGGGGATCAGGGTACGGCAGTACTGAATGACTGTATCTCACGGTTGACGCCGTGGACCGAGTAGCTCTTCACGGAGAGGGGAGTTGCGATCGGAAGGGGTGTGGGGTTGCTGGTACCTGTATGCAATATATGCTGCTATAAGGCTCGATACAAACACTTCATCCCGTTGCTAATGAGCGCACAACTGACAACTACACAATAACGCCAAACCCTCACCGCATCCTAGGATTACAACCGCGCGTCCACTCGGCCCACGACTCCCCTCTCCTTGGCATCCTCAGCCCAGATACTTTTCCCCCATACCTCCTCGATAGCTTCCTCGATCGTCGCCACATACACAAAGGTGATATCACGCTTAACGACGTCGGGCACGTCGGCCTCGACATCCTTGCGGTTGCCGTGAGGCAGGATGACCCTGGATGGACGACGTGTTAGCAAGAGGCGTGGAAAGCGGTAGACGGCAAAAGATGGGCTCACTTGGTCATACCCGCACGATGTGCCCCCAAAGTCTTCTCTTTGACACCCCCAATCCTGAGCCTGGAAGAGACGAACAATCAGCTGCAAGCTCGTGGGAACTCTCAAAGCCCGGTAGCTCACACTTTGCCTCTCAGCGACATTTCCCCCGTCACCGCCAGAGTCGTCGGCACCGGCCGTCCTGTGAGGAGGCTGACGAAGGCAAGGACAGTACCGATACCGGCGCTGGGACCGTCCTTCTTGATCGCGCCCTCGGGTGTGTGATACTGTGGCGCCTGCCTGTTAGCTTGCGGTTCAGAAAGGTGTCTGGCTCCGGCGAAGCTCACGTGGATGTCCATGTTCTTGAGGGGGTTCTGGTTGTGTGAAGAGGTGATACCCAGAGCTACGGCTCGTGATTTGACCTGGGAAGCAATATGAGTTGAGTTTTGCAAGTCCCATGATCTTGCTCACTCACCCATGTCATACAGAGCTCGATACTTTCTCTGAAGACGTCCCCCAGCTGGCCGGTCACCACTAGGTTGCCCTTCCCTCCGGGCACCAGTAACGTCTCCAGCACAAGGACCGATCCATTCCCGGACCCATCAAACGTCAAACCGCTATAGTTGCCGGTCAGCCTCACACACCCTGGGGCATCAATGGTGTTGCGACAAGCTCACTTGACCATCCCAGGCTTGGCCACCTCCTCCAGATCCTCGTGCTGGTGCCTCGATATACCCAGGATCTTCTCCACATCATCCACCCGTACTAGCGGGTCGTATGCGCGGTCGGTGCTCTTCTCGCCTTTCTCGCGATATGCCGAGTACTCGACGGCTTTAGTTCGGCAGAGCTTGCCGATTTGTCGTTCAAGCGATCGCACTCCGGACTGTAAGGTGCGATGGTGAGTACGTGATGACTCAGACAAGAGGGTTGTGTAGATCATCACGTACCTCCCACGTATACTCCTCCACGACCTTCTGCAGCACCCCCGCCTCAAACTGCACCAGCTTCCCATCGAGCCCGCACTCCTTGATCTGCTTCGGCACCAAAAACTTCTCAGCAATCTTGACCTTCTCCGGGGTGATGTACCCCGAGCACTCGATGATCTCGCATCGGTCGCGGAGAGGGTGGGAGATGGATTGGAGGGTGTTGGCGGTGGCGATGAAGAGGACCTGGGAGAGGTCGATGGGAACTTCGCCGAGGTAGCTGGATTGAAGGTCAGCAGCTGGCTTCATGGACGTGTATGGAAGGGTGGGGCAAGTGTGACTGACTGGTCGTGGAAGTTCCAGTTTTGAGCGGGGTCGAGGGCTTCAAGAAGAGCGGCTGATGGGTCGCCATGGAACTGCGAAGTGCCAACTGGAATGGCCGCATGATCAGCTGGGAGTGGACGATGGATAGATGTGGAACCTGCCGCACGCTTGTCGAGCTCATCCAGAAGGATCAACGGGTTCGCGACCCCGACCTTTCTCATAGCTTGAACGAGTAGGCCAGGTAAGGCACCAACATATCTGAGTTCGAGAAAAGTCAGTTCCGTGCGTCCAGGTAAGTAGACGCTGCTGCCGAGAACTCACGTCCGTCGATGTCCCCTGATCTCCGCCTCGTCTCTTACTCCACCAAGGGAGATCCGATGGAACTTTCTCCCCAGTGAGTCGGCGAGTGACCTGGCGATGGATCTATCAAGTCAAGAGTTGTCAGCTGAGCTCTCTTTGTGCCAACTCAGCTACTGACGTCTTTCCCACACCCGGTGGCCCCACAAGCAACAAGATAGGCCCCTTGTCCCGATACACATCATCTGGAGGTCCGTCCTCTATCTTCTTCTTGGGGTCTGCCGTGGGCTGCTTGAGCGGTTCTCGATCCGAAGGCGGGATCATCTCGAGGAGATGCTCGCGCATCTCGGGGCCGATCTTGTTGAGCTTGGGGTCGGACTCGTCCGGGATGGGTGTGGCTGCTGCCTTCTTGGCTTTCTCCTCGAGGAACAGCTCTCTCTTTAAGCTGGCAGATCAGAGTGCGAGTTAGCGTTTGAGACCGCATGCATCACGTTGCTACTCATCACTCACCGGTACACTGCAAGGTACTCGACCACTCGTCGCTTCACCTCGTCCAGCCCCTCATGATCCCCATCCAACTTTGTCCGCGCATCATCCAAGCTGACTGGTACCCCTTCATCCACCTTCTTCCACGGAAGCGCCAGTAGGCACTCCAAGTACGTCTTGGTCACGCCGTACTCTGGCGAGTGAGGAGGAAGCTTGGCAAGCCGAGCGAGCTCGCGGGTGATAGTCTGCTCTGCGGTACTGGAGAGCTCCGCCAAGCGGGATTTGAGGACATCGTGCAGAGGGACAAGGTCCTCTGGGATCTCGGGGGTGTCTGGAGGGGGGCGTGGGCGAGAGAGAGGGGAGGGGCGAGGTCGGGGGATGAGCGCCGTGGAGGGCCTGAAGAGCTTGCGCTCGCGCGTGACGCTATCTGGGGGCGGGATCCCCCGGTCAGACATCATCTCCAGCAGGAGTTCCTTGACTTTGTTGCTCCGCTCTTCAACATCGGACAGGCCGAGGATCTCGACTTTGGTCTCCCAGTCGAGGCCCAGGACAGTAGCGAGGAGATCGGGGAGGAGGGCGGACGGGACGGAGGTAAGGCGGGGGTGGAGCTGACTAGGGAGGAGACGGTAGGCGAAGGGGAGAAGGTCGGTGAAGGATTGAGAGGTCGAGGCTAAGGGGAGGGAGAAGGATGACGTGGGCAAGGGGATAGATGGGAGAATGGATAGAGTCGGAGGCAGCGAACGAGGAAGGTAGATGCGACTCTGAAAAGATGATGTTAGCAATCTGTACTTCAGGCCTTCGTAGTCTGCAACGTAATGCATGACTTACCAAGCCCTCGACCACCATGAGATATATGTCCTTCTCGTCTTTGCTCTTCTCGACGCTCCTGATCTTGGCCGCTAACACAGCCATCAGCTTCGGCCGAGAGCAGAGACCGCGACGCTCGCTCACCTGTTCCCCAACGCCCCACTCGTCTCTCTCCCTCCGCTACAGGTATGACCCCGACGATCTGTCCGTCAACTCTGACCTCCACGTCCTTGTTCTTCTCTGCTTTATCGTGGGGTAGTGCATCGAGGACGAGAGCGAGCTGGGTGGAGGTGAGAGGGATAGATGCTCGCAGAAAGGGGTAGAGGACCTGTGGTGGGGGGAGTGGGACGAGGGGGAGAGATGAGGGTATGAGGGGGGCGGCCATGGTGTCTGTGGGGGGTGCAAGTATAGGTGATGAAGACGATAATGGCAGCGATGTCAGAGTGACAGAAGAGGAGATGAGCCGCTCTCGTTGTAGCCGCGGCGGAGGAGATCGACACCGACCTCGGCAACCGCAATAGCCGGCAGCCGCTCTGTGCACACCACCAATTGCTTCCGCTCGTTTTCAACGTTCGTGCATTCCAATGCTCACAAGACTGCCACTATATACGGCGGTACGGTGTTGCTTCTAGCAGGCTGTCAGCAACTACCTCCCCCTTGACATGCATTCGCTTAGCTCGTCCCACCGACGGTGGGCTCGACCGTGATTATTTCAAACGGCACAGCTCTTGACGCGTTCATCTCACCACGAACCGCATCCGCTCTGCGGCGGAGGAATAATTGGAAGGATGACCGAGGCAATAATGTCAATTTCTCGTTTTGAAAGCTCGATTTCCAAGCAATAAATACTCTATGAAAAACTCACATCTCTGCCGGAACGACCCTCATACATTCTGACCCTTCGGGAAACTCTGATTTCAGATCGACAGTGTGTGTAGGCCCCCCAGGAAGGATGCGCTGAGCGTCCCAGCAACCTCCTGTGTCGGTAATGTAATGTGTGTACACTGACGCCTTCTGCACAGTCAAAGCATCCGGAAACCATGTTGGGTTCTGAAACATTCTGTGGGACAGGGCAATTCAGTCCGATGACAGCAAGAGGACTTGTAGATCTCACAACACCCACGAGTTCAAGTATATCTTGGCATCCAGCGAGTCGGGAGAGAGAATGTTTTCATCGAAGCAGGCTCTGACAGTTTCTTCAGTTGTTGAAGTCTGATAAACCGTGTAAGTCAGTCCTCGGGATGCTCTGCTTGATGCTGTTGAGCCATTGTTAGACTTTTGTGAGGGGGCCATATTTGCTTGCTGGGAACTGCTGACTGAAGTAATCACTGGGGGAGACGGGAAGAATGCATGATAGTATCCAGCTTTATTTAGCTAGTCCATACCCAAGACTTACACTGAAAATTGGAAAAGAACTGCACTTGAACATCTTCACACATAAACAACGGAATCATTGCTGCCACGCTTCAGTCACAACAAAGGTTCTTGGAACATCCAAGGATGCTTAGGTGAGGATGACAGGTGTGTAATCTCTACCAGTGTATGATTGCGAGCACAGAAAGGTGGTTATTTCGCGGTTCGTCAAATGTAACGTATACCAAAAAGGGAAAGGAGGGAAGAGACAAACAGTGTGAACCGACGTGGAAAGCCGGGCGCTATTGTAATTAGCTGAATTACGAAGGGGGGTTGTTACGGAACTGTCTGATGAGAGTATTAGCCACATGCACCATCAATCTGGTCACTAATGGGAACAGAAGCTGTAGTCCAAATTTTAACGAAGGCCCTTGGTAGAAAGGATACTAGAATGTGCTTCCACAACACACATCTTATCCGGAAAATGATTACAGCAGCCATACGCCGTGTGGTAGTGCGTAGATCATTCGAGTGTTGTAGATGACACTATCCAAAAAAAAAAAAAAAAAAAAACGGCATGCATTCTCTAACCTGCCTTTGATTGCCATGTACGATCTCCTTCTACATTCTATGAATGCATATTCTCTCCGACATGTACTCGTCGGTTCTCAGCTATCTCAACTACTCCCAAACTGGCTGTGAGGGCGATGCTAGTCTTGGACGTAGTGCAGCCCTTCTTTGCCTCACTGAAGCCTACTACCAGTGGTAGTTCGGTCCTGTCCATCGTGGCTTTGATTGCCTAACACCAGTGGCAGCTCGGTCCTGTCCATCGTGGCTTTGATTGCCTACTACGAGTGGTAGTTCGGTCCTGTCCATCGTGGCTTTGATTCTTATCGTCCTGAAATGTGCACACCGCCACCGAGACTCCAGAAGCAAAGAGGGAGATGGTATCAGGCCCTTCCAACTCATGCTTCAAGGCCTGACCTGGTGACTGAAACGTCTCCGGGCCAGATATCCGATCGATGTTGTAATGCTTGGCCCTGACACAGAGTTCAGCGATGCCTCAATCAAATACAGTTTGAAATCTTGATCCAGTTCAGATTTCACGACGCTTGCGCTGAAATCATGGGGATGGTCAGTGTCTCTGCTCGTCACCAGCATCTATGATAGATTATAGGTTACGTACAGCTCCGTGGGGACTCTTGTTGGGGCCACAACCGGCGGCAGTAGCCCGGGAGGGTACTGCGCCGTCAGATCCACACGCCATTCTTACTTGGTGCCCCCGGCAGTTTGTGATCGATTTTCCAATCGAGGCCACCATTTTTCGGGACTGTACTGTAGGCTGAAGCGAGAGCGATTTTCAGGCCTTGGCCATCGGGGTTGAGGAAGCTGCCATGATTTGTCAAGAGATGAAAGTCAAGGCATGTAATTGTGCGCAAAGACTGTATCTCACAGGCAATACGTACCTCTTAAATGTGAAGGTATGCTCTCGTGACTCGGGAAGCAGGTCGCTGCTCAAGTAGCTTCTTACGGACTGATCTCCGACCGAACAACGATACACATTATAGGTTTCATGTATTTCAGCCTTGGGGAGCGAGTCGGCATCCGGTGTGAGAGAAGGTGTCGCTTCGGAGTGCGGTGGCTGGCTAGACATTATGTGATATGTATAGAGAGTGGGATGAGATAATAGTTGTGACTATACGAAGGCGGTGAGGATGGAGCGATTGGTGGGTGGTCTATTCTTGGCCTGATACCACGTCCTCTTCTATATGTATGCACATTTTTTCCACTAGTTCCATCTATACCTATGTGGTATGTGAAAGGGGTATGATGGGATCAGGATGCCTAATCGGAGATCGGTTGCGAAACAAAAAGAAGAAACATTTGTGAGAAGAGAAGATTACTTTTGAGAGGCGAAGCCAAAAAAGCACCTGTGAAAGACGTGGCATGTCAGGTAAGCATCATTTTAGGTAGGTTGACTGTAGCTAAGCAGGACTTCAGCAATTCAGCAACATCAAACAATCCTTTGGCCGAGTACAGGATACGCACGAATCCTTTATTTGATGTGATGGGTGTAGACAAGTCGTGTGAGTTTTGTTCGCCCGTGTGCAGCATACGCACTCCATCCTTTCTCACGCCGCGCAGATATCTCACACATTACGACTTTAGAATGGAGTGATATGTTACATTCACAACCAAGATATCGATCCCCAACTTTGGTAGGTGAAAGCCAAGACGGGAACATTGGATGGGAGGTGACGCGAGCCATCCTCACCATCGCAAATGAGATAACCACCCTCACATCTCTGAAGAAGTTGACAGACGTTGAAGGACCCCTGAAAGGACCCATTTCCCTCCCAATCACGAGCTATCAGGCGCAAGAACAAAACTCTGACCTGATCTGCGCGAAGATAAAAGATGCTCGAGCACATTTCGTTGCAGCCTGTTCCTGGATTCTGTGTGCACCGACAGTCATAACCTCTTTACGTATACATGCTTAGTACCGTCTTTAGCCTCCTGTCCGTCCACTGACCTACTGTGGAGGTGGTCATGCCAGCGTTGGTGTCACTACACTACCCTTTGCTGAACAGGAAACGCATCAGTTATCGTTTCCATCCTGACGCTGTTCCTCATCTTCCACTGGAACGTAAACCACCACTGGAACTCTGACAGTGAACAGTTCGTCAGGATTCTCTGAAGCAGTTCTCATGGTCTCTCTGAAAGCCTCCATCGCCTCTTGGCTAGGTATGACAGCCGCTTCAGGCCCGAACAGAGCGTTCAGCGAAGCCTGAATCACAGTGTTTTGTACTGTGAGGCCCAGCTCCGAACGAACAGCGTTTTCTCTACAATAAATCCAGGTTCAGCATCTGCTATTTACTCCGGGCACACCAATAGAGTTTTAGAGGTGACGTACAGTTCTTTGGGGACTCTTGTCAGTGATGGAACTGGCCTTATGATCTCAGGGTTGACAGCGGTAAGGTCCACCACTTCATCGGAGCTCGGGGCACCCGGCAGTAAGTGGTCAGCCTGCCAATTGCCCACAGCATTAGAGGGGTCAACAGTGTAAACCGAAGCGAGATCAATCTTGAGGCCTTGGGCGTCATTGGCCAGTAAACTGTAGTTGTTGTCAGCAGGTTCAACGTCTTTGCACTTGTGTGGGACAGACTGATTGTTTTAGGCTCAGAACGTACCTCTTGAAAGTATCAATAGATTCTTTGGAGCCAATTGCCACTTCGTTACTCAAGTAGCTTCTTTGAGATTGGTCTCCAACAGAACCGCGATACACTTTGTAGGTATTGGTTGTGTCGGTTTGAGGAATCGAACTGGGAGGAGAGGTAGAAGAAGGTGTGGCTTCAGAGGGGGGAGGCGGCTGGCTAGACATTATGATGATGTGTGTGGTAGACAGTGGGGTATGGTCTGCTGGAAATAAGCAGGTAGTAGAAAGCGAGCTGTCGGTTGGTTGATGGTACGAGAGATGTCTTCTACCACTCGACCCTTCTTCTTCTTATCCACACATTTTGTTCCACCCAGTGAAGTGTAAGGCTCTGGGATACGTGAAACAGATGCGATAGGGGCAAGTGGCTTATGGTGAAAAGAAGATGTGGCCACTCCGATACCAAAAAAGGAGATTCCTGTAAGAAGCAAAGATGATTCTTTTGAGAGGCAAGATATGTACTCGGAGGTACGCTAATACAAGACCCGCTTGACGTCCCAGATGTTCTTCCCCGCTATACACAGGATGCTGGTAGCAAGCCACGTTATCGCCCTTTCAACGCACAGGCTTAGAGGCGCATACACATCCTCACATCCTTTATTCAGTGAAAGAAGCGCCGCCCAAATCCTGGTTGCCCATGCAGCAATACTCCATTCCACGCCTCTCAGGTATTTCAAAAGATTGCAATTGGCCTACATGGTACATTTTGATTCCAGGGCATTTCACTTGTTCTTGATGACACACACCTGGTGACTGGTAGACTAATTATTGGCTTACGAAACAGTCTGGATATCAGCCGCCTTGCGGTCAATGAAGTTTCCTACAAGGGACCACGGAACCGCCCCATTAAGAAGTCAAAAGCTTGACATTCAGCGCACATATATGAATACAAGAAAGAGTCAGAGATCTTCCCAGCCCGGCATCTTGAGGCTCTTCATGTGCTCTATGAAATGTTCCACCTGCTTGGGATCAGAGAGGTCCACTGCGCCTGTCATGTCCACATCCAAGGCATCCGACAGGCCGTTTTCCATAGAAGGTTGCGCCTCGAGAAGCAGTGCATCTTCTAGCTCACTGATGACTGCACTTTGCCTATGGGCCACAACGAAGTCAGCGTCGACCATTCCTGTCCATGTGACTTTGCTCCTTCTGCTTTGTGCCATCACCGGCTGTCATGACGGTGTTGCTCCACTCACAGCTCAATGGGGACAGTTTTCAAAGGTGGGACCGCATAGCTGCCTGGGTTATACTCGCTCAAGTCTACGGTCTCGCGGCCAGGCGCTCCTTCAAACAGGTGGGTGGCGTGCCACTGGCCGCATCCGTCATTTGTAGGAAGCACAGTGTACAAGGAGGCCAAATCTATCTTCAACTCTTCCAGATCACTTCCAGTCTTGTCGACGAAACTGTTGATGGGCTTTGTTCAATGCCAACACGACCTATCGCTGGCTGGCACAAGGGTCGCATCAAAAGCAGCCCACTCACCTTCTGAAGACTTCCTCACTCTCCTGAGAGCCAGGCGTGAGGTAGTCTGGTAAACATTGCCGAGACGATTGACCGCCTACCGTGCCACGATACACATTGTACGTGGCCGTGAGCTGAGAAGCGGTATCGATGTGTGCATCAGTATTAGAAGGGGTGGTGGAAGAGGCAACCACCGAGGGCTCAGTCGACGACATGATGGCGTATCGTGGTTGAGTCGTTTGGGGGGGTCAGTGAAGGGCGCAAACTTGGGTGATTATACTCAACAAATAGCAAAATAGCTAAGTATCGCCAGCCAAAACGGACCTTCAACGATAGATCGACATCGGCTTGAACACAAATAGACGGCTGCAAGAAGGGACGTGAGTGGATGTAAGGAATCTTGAGATTGCGTATCAGCACTTGCGGGATGACACGGCAAAAGAGCGACCGACTGAAAGGTTTGACATGGGGCAGATTTTATTACCTTCGGCCAGACATGTATGAAAGGGACGAACGAAGATTACAACCGTTGTTCACCTGTCTGTGACCGAGATGTCGAGCGCCGAGGACCCTTGTCCTACCTAGCCAGCCAGTGGCTGGCCCGAATCATCATCTGTCCGTCGGCCAGCCTGGAGTATCGTAATGAGCGGGGAGCCGTCTCTTTCTCACCATCATGTCATGATCATCGTCTGATCTGTTGATGTTTGCTATGTATCAATGTCGTCCCCCATCCCAGGCAAACCTGCCCCACCACACTTACGATATACCGCACATACGCCCTACCGCATGTGGCGTATCAGCTCGCCATGACACGCCACCGCGGCATGCTCTCTGCATATGAATAGCACAACAGAGCGTATCGCGAGCCGCAATCGCGAGCCGCAGACACCCACCCATGGTGGTCCTGGGTTACGTTGCTTCTTGCCGTGAAACCCATCTGCCGGTGAGACATGCCGACGGCAGCCGTTGCTGGAATCACCCCTTAACGTAAACGCTCGCTATGATGAGGGATGATGCGATGGGCGGTGGATTGGGCTATGACGCGGTTTTCGAACATGTTCGTTCTCACGGGAAGTATATATAAGAGGGCGTGCATGCATTCCGCAGAACGTACAGTATACCACCACGCCCTCGCCACCGCACAAACAGCATCATCACCAACAAGCAAGAACCAGCCAGCATCATGACGACTGCTCAGCCCCCCACCAGCTTCAAACTGAACACCGGTGCCTCGATCCCGGCCGTTGGCCTTGGTACGCGTCGTCTCTTCCCCTCCTTCTCTTGATCCCTAGCTGACTTCCCCCTCCCCTCCCGTAGGCACCTGGCAAGCCGAGCCCGGAGAGGTTCGCAAGGCCGTTGCCATCGCCCTCAAAAATGGCTACCGCCACATCGACGCCGCGCTCGTCTACGGCAACGAGAACGAGGTCGGCCAGGGGATCAAGGACAGCGGGGTGAAGCGCGAGGATATTTTCATCACCAGCAAGGTGTGGAACACGTACCATGATAGGGTGGCCGAGGGGTTGAAGCAGACCCTCGAGGCGCTCGGGACGGACTACTTGGATCTCTACGTGAGTGGCTTGGACGGTGGGCGAGCTACGAGTGCGGAAGCTGACACCATCTTTGCCGCCTATTAGCTCATCCACTGGCCCGTCAGGTTGAACCAGGTATGCTCGTTAACATCTTGATAAATCCGTATGCTTTACTGACCCCGTCCACCACTCTCCTCCTCACCCTGCCCCCCTTCCACCCTCCCCACAGACCAAGAACGACAAGGAGCTCGAGCCCAAGAAGTCTGACGGCTCCCTCGACGTCGACCGCTCCTGGGACCAAGCCAAGACCTGGGCCCAGCTCGAGGAGGTCTACGCCCAAGGCAAGGTCAAGGCCATCGGCGTCGCCAACTGGTCTATCCAGGAGCTCGAGAAGCTCAAGAAGACTTGGAAGGTGGTGCCGGCGGTGGACCAGGTGGAGCTGCACCCGTACTTGCCGCAGCATGACTTGGTGAAGTGGCTCAAGGAGAATGGGATTCAGCTTGAGGCTTATAGCCCGCTTGGGTCGTCTGGTGAGCTGCCGTGTGTTGTGGTATCTTGTGCGAGGGGCCGTGACTGATAGAGGACCACAGACGCGCCCTTCATCAAGGACGAGACGATCAACGCCATCGCCAAGAAGCACGACGTCGGCCCCGCCACCATCCTCATCTCGTACCACGTCAACCGCGGCACCGTCGTCATCCCCAAGTCGGTGACCGAGAAGCGCATCATCGACAACTTGAGGACAATCAAGTTGGACGACGACGACGTGAAGAAGCTGGACGGGCTGAATGTGGATGGGAAGCAGAAGAGGGTCAACACGCCGGACTGGGGGTGGGACCTTGGGTTCAAGGACTGGTACGAGGCGGGGAAGAAGTAGATATGGCTGTGAATTCAGAAGTAGATGAAGGTCAGAAGTACAGTAGTTGTAGACAGATGATATGCAGGAAGCGTAGTCGATTTTACTCGAATGTGGCTGTGAAGAACATGAGGTGAAGCCATGGTACCCGTACAACATCGTGCATCCAGTATAAGGATAGATCGTATGCCCAAAAGATGACCAGATCCGTATGTATAAAAGCTGTATCACATTGTCCACCCAAGCACGATCCCAAGCGTCGTATATGTCTGCGTGTTCGTGTTAGCTGATACTCTAGTGCCTGACGGGTAATCACTCACCTCGCTCGTGTTCGCCGCCGCACCTTCTGCAACGTCTCTCTATGAATACCCCCCCCACCTCCGTACGGAGGTCATCTACATGACGAAGAGCTGTACAGAGTCGAATCAGCACCAGTAGCGGTCCAGAGATGCCACACGTCACTCACCTTCCCACCACTCGCCTTCCTCTCCTCCAGTACCTCCTGCCCTTTCGCCCGCCACGGCCCCTCAACCACCTCCGCCATCCGCTCACACACAAAGTCAAACTTCATGTAATCCGGGATATAGCTCTCAATCGGGTTATCGAGCGCCTCCCGCACGGCCTCGGTGAGTGCGGTGAGGTTGTGTGCTGGGACAGAGTAGACGTAAGGAGGGGAGAGGTCGGTCATGTGCCATTGTTGGGCGTGCCAGGATGAACGGTTGGTGGGGTCGGCTTCGTCCCAGGTGAGGATGGGGTTGATAAACTGTGGCGGTGTTAGAGCGAGTATGAGTCAGAAGCGGTGGAAGCATGGACTCACGGGAACACCCATGCACAGCGCGTCCCATGGGCTGGGACTGATCCTCGGCCTCCCCACACCAATAAACACAAAGCTCTTCGCCAGCTGCGCATAAAACTCGAGCTTCCCCAGCGGTCCCAGATTCCGCAGCCCAATCTCTTCCACGCGCTTCGCCGTCTCCTCGTCATCATTCTTCATCCCCGCCACCACCTGGATCCCCAGCTCGTCCTGCAGCCCCACAAGCGCAGGGAGGGTCCACGAGAACTTGGGGGTATCGTCGAGATAGTTCATCTGCTTGGCGAGGAGGTAGGCTTGGGGTGGGGAGGAGCGGAGGGCGGGCGGGAGGTAGGGGAGGCGCCGGCAGGTGGGCTCGATGGAGTAGGAGAGGAAGTGGTTCGGGTTGCGCGGGGAGGGGGAGAGGGTGAATGCGGGTCCGAGAGGGTTTCCGGGGCTGCGCGTGGTTAGCGTGGTGATGCTGGGCGGGGTGTGGGGGTGACTCACTCGTCCCAGTACCAGAACCCCAAGATACGCCATGCTTCAATCCCATCCATATTCTCCTCCGTCTTCAAACACTTCTGGCGCTCATCCTCCCAGCAGATTTTGACCTGCTCCGGGTCCGCCAAAACCGCCCGGACATTCCCCCGGTGGCGGTGCCACAGCTCAACCGTCTTTCGCATATCGGCGTTGTACCACCCCAGCGAGCTAAACACGTACGAGTAGTTGTACGCGTTTAGCGCCGAGATGAGAGACTGCGCGTAGACGGTCTCTCCCGCGGTGTAGGTCCCGGCGTATGCCTCGGCGATGTAGAGGGAAGAGAGGATGACGATTGTAGTTTGGTTGGTACCGCAACCCTCCGCCATGAGCTCGGCCTCTTCCTCGTCGCTGAGACGTTCATTCGCGGGGAGAGGGTCAGAGGTATTGCGGAGTAGCCCGAGGGCAGCACATCGGTCTATGCGCGCCGCTACGGCGTCGTTGTGCGCCCAGACATCGCCAGTGTGGAACCATGGGTTCTCGGCCGGCGGAGCGGCGTACGGGTCGTCTACATGGCCGAAGAATGACGGTGCGGCGTACAACCGGAGAGAGTGGAGGAGGGCAAGGAGGGAGAGAGAGATGAGGACGGAGAGGACGAGTTTGGGGCGGGTAGTGAGTGGGAGGAGGAACCGGCGGTGGAGTTTGGATTTTTGGGAGGGGCGAGAGCGGGGGGAGCGGGTGAAGGCGGCGGTGTCGGCGACGTCGGCATCGGTCGGGGAGGTGGCTACGGGGGTGTAGGCGGCGGCAGCGGCGGCCGCTGCAGCCGTGGATGCGATCATGATGGTGTGCAGCGTTGTTTGTGGCTCTTCGTCTTCCCCCGTCGCCCTCTGCGCTCTATGAGTTGTTGTGGAGAGTCGCGACGGTCAAGAGCGATGAAAAGCAACAACAAATCTCGGTCGCCAAGAGCGGAGCACGGGCTCAATTGAAGCTGATTAGAAGGGAGTTTGTAATCAGAACTCTAATGAGCGGTTATCGCATTAGCCCGCGGATTCGTAATTGAAACTATTCCAGCTCTCTACGCGGGGACCCCGGATTCGCCATCCTTTCGCATCTGAAAAATCCGAACATCAACAGCCAGCCAAGCAAAAATCGGGCATATCACTGGCAGGTGGCAGCACTCCATGGATATAACAAGGGGGCAAGCATCACATCCCCTCTGTGCATACACCATCCACCATGGCCACCATACCACAGCGCCCGCCAGCATGGGTCTCGTACTGGATGGTCTTTTCCTCCCTCATCGTCACCTGGGGTACGTCCTCCACCTCCACCTGCCGTGGCTCTCGGGAGGCCGCACCGGCTCGGGATCGCCACCGAGCTGCCTGGTGAGGTTTGCATGGGCGTAGAGCTGACAGGCTGGCGTAGATGTGGGATACTGCTTCTTCCGACCGCGGAGTTTTACTGGGGGTGACCTCGCATGGATATGGGCGCCGTACAAGTGAGCTGCCTTGATCGCAAGAGAATGGCGAGGAAACAGCTGACATGGGTGGCGCAGCATGGTCCCTTATAGCAACGTGAGCAGCTGGTAGCCGCAGAGTAGCGTTTTAGAAGCTTCAGCTGACTTGTATGTCTCATTCAATAGGTGGACTACCTCTATGGCTGGCCTGCGCTCGAGTCTGGCGACGGCTTCACCAACGCCCAAGGTGCGTCTATGTCTTTGGAACTCTTGACTCGGGCCGGAGGGCCGACGTTGTGCACCTTGTAGCTCTGCTCAACGTCTCCGAAATCCTCCTCGCACTTCTTTACGTCTATCTGCGGTACTCTGGGAAGTCGGGGTACCGCCCCGCCGCCCCGCTGGTGGGCTTTGCCGGCGCCTTGATGACCTGCTCCAAGACTGTGCTGTACTTCCTGCAGGGTGAGTAAAGCTGCTGTGTTGCACCTGAGAAAACGGAATGGCTGACGAGCAGTGCAGAGTGGTTCTGCGGGTGGTGCAACACGGGACACAACTCGGCGTGGAACTTTTGGATGGTGTGGGTGGCGACCAACGTGAGCACCTCATCTCCCCCTCTTGCCACGCGGTACTATGGGCGTACGCTGACGAATGGTGCGTGTAGGGGACGTGGATCCTCATGCCCGGGGTGGTATCTGTCGTTCTTGGGCGGTTCATCGCGGCGAGCTTGGCTCGGGATGAGGCGCGCCAGACGGTGCCGGCAGGTGCGGTGGAGAAGAGCTACTCTTTGATCTCAACCCCTCCTGCCTCACCAACAGCCACCCCTTCGACGACCACGAACGGCCTCCCCGCCCCCCTGCCCCTCACTTTCCACCCTTCCTCTCTCCCGATCCTCATCATCGGCTCCAACCGCCTCGCCGCCACCCGCGCCTCCCTCTTCCTCGCCTCCCACGCCCGCGTCACCATCCTCTCCCCCTCCCCGCTCTCTTCCGCCCACGCCGACGTCCAGGCCCTCCAAGCGTCGGGCGCGGCTTGCTTCGCGCAGGTCTACCTGCCGGACAAGGAGGAGAGGTGGGCAGAGGTGCTGAGGGAGTATGGGGTGGGGATGGTGGTGGTGACGGATACGCTTGTGTCTACGCCGGAGCGCCGGGCGGCAGCGTCTGCAAAGGTGATTGCGGGGGTGTGCACGTCTCTCCGTATCCCTGTGGCTGTCGCCGACTACCCCGCCCTCTCGACTTTCTCATTCCCCAGCACGCACCGCTTCGACGGCGCAACCGGCCAGCCGGGTAACCTTGTCCTGGCGGTGAGCACGAACGGCCGGGGATGCAGGATGAGCGGAAGGATAAAGAGGGAGGTGGTGGGGAGGTTGCCGAAGGAGGTTGGGGCGGCGGTGGATAATGTGGGGAGGTTGAGGGAGATGGCGAGAGGATGGGTGGAGGAGGAGGGGGAGGAGGTGGGGGTGGAGGTGGAAGGTGAGGAGCCGCTGAACTCGCCTGTGCCGCAGCTGTCTACGCCGTCGCTGTCTCGGCGGACATCCATCGAGGGACTTGTCGACTCCAAGCCTGCTAACGTCGCGCCATCCGCGCTGAGCCCGGCAGAGCAGCAGCTCCGCCGCATGCGCTGGGTCCACCAGATGAGCGAGTACTACTCGTTCGAGCACCTCGCGCGCATGGGCGAAGCCGAGATGCGGCAGGCGCTAGAGATGTGGGGTGAGGGTCGTGGCGAGCTGGGTGCGGAGGGAGGGTTACCGCACCATGATGCGCAGGCTGCGGTTGGGGTAGTCGCTGTCGGCGAGAAGGCGGTGGGGGCGAGCGAGGGGGCGGGCAAGGGGAAGGGACGGATCCTGCTCATCGGATCGGGCCCAGGCCACCCCGGGCTCCTCACCATGGCAGCCCACACCGCCCTCCGCACCGCCACCCTCATCCTGTCGGACAAGCTCGTCCCCGCCGAGATCCTCGCCCTCATCCCATCCACCACCGAGCTCCACATCGCGAAAAAGTTCCCGGGCAACGCCGAGGGCGCGCAGAATGAGATGATGGCGCTGGCACTGGAGGGCGCGCGCCGTGGGGAGGTGGTGGTGCGGTTGAAGCAGGGGGATCCGTTTGTGTATGGGCGGGGCGGGGAGGAGGTGTTGTTCTTCCGGGAACATGGGTTTGAGAGCACGGTGATCCCAGGGATCAGCTCGGCGCTTGCCGCGCCTCTCATGATGGGTATCCCGGTCACGCAGCGCGGGGTGGCGGAGGGGCTGGTGCTTTGCACAGGAGTAGGGAGGCAGGGGAAGAGGGTGACGCTCCCGGGGTATGTGAAGAGCCGGACGCTGGTGATGCTCATGGGGGTGGCGCGAATTCGGCAGATCATCGAGGTGATGACCGCCCCGGGGCAGGAAGGGCGAGACGGTGAGGCGTACCCGCTGCACCTCCCCATCGGGATCATCGAGCGCGCATCCTCCCCCGACCAGCGAGTGATTCTCTCCACCCTCGGGGAGATCGAGGCGACACTGCAGAAGCTGGACGAGCGGCCGCCGGGGATGATGGTAGTCGGCTGGGCGGCGCTGTGTCTGGAGGGCAAGGGGCGGGTGGATGTGCTGGATCGGGGAGACAGTAAAGAAGTGGAGGAGGGGATTGTGAGGGAGTGGCTTGGGGAGCAGGGGTGGAAGGTGAGGGAGGGGCTGAGCGAGGAGTGGAAGGGCGTGCTTGCGGGGGTTCCCACATAGTTTGGTCTTTGGTCGTTACATAGCCATTTAGCATTGCATGGATCGTTTCTGGTCACGATGAATAAGGCAATCGCGTCAATAAACCAGCCATGGGTGGAGGAAGGATGATGACGATCATGACGCAGGATGGAGGTCGCCGATCACCGAGCAAGTCACTGCGGGGAGAATAGGCGTGCGTGTAGCACAGCTTGCTGCGTGCCTATACTTGTCCACAAATAGCAACGTGTGTCTTGGCGGTGGAGGACAGCATTATTTATATTCGAGCATCGTCCAGGTGCATCAACTGAATCAACCTCCCAAGGCCCCACCTCTATATATCCCCCCAGCACTTATTGCCTTCTCACTCACTCACACACACACACAGCAACCCACACCCAGCAGATGCTCGAAGAATCCTCCAAAGAACCGCCCCCTCCCCCCGATATACGAAATCATCACCCCCTCTCTCGTGATGATCGCATTCAGCAACAACACTCGGCGGCGAACCCCACTCGCGCGGTGACCTCCCGCCTGCCACTCCTTCTCGTCACAATCGCCCTGGCTCTGGCCTTTGTGCCGCTTGCCAGCGCGTCGCCAACACCCAACACGGACGTCTACACCTCGTACGACTCGGTGGCAAGTGGCAAAGCTCACTCGACGCCGATCCTGTCCTCCCTCGCGTGGGTTCTGGATTATGCGCTCGGGCTTGCGGGGTACACCCGCGAACCCTTCGTGGGCTTGGGTAAGAGGGAGCTTGACAAAACGGGTATTGTGGAGGCGTGTATGATTCCGCTTCTGGTGGTGCTCAGTGGTATCTTTGCCGGGTTGACCCTCGGGTGAGTCAAGACGATGGCGCGGGGAAAGATTAGCGGAAGAAAGGAGCTCAGGAAGCTGATGTGCTCGTGTGTATAGGTACTTCTCGGTGGACCAGACGCAGCTCCAGGTGCTGGCGATCTCGGGGACACCTAAGCAGCAAGAATATGCTCGTCTCATTATGCCTATCCGGTGAGTTGTTGATCAAACCGCTGCAGCTGTATGCCCCTGTCCACCACCTCCAGAAGCTGATGCCTTTGGCCACCGACGCCATCATAGACAAAACTCACATCTCTTGTTGACTACGTTGATCCTTTTCAACATGATTGTCAACGAGGCCCTTCCTGTAGTCATGGACGGTGTCATCGGTGGCGGTATCACCGCTGTCGTGGCGTCCACCGCCCTCGTCGTCATGTGAGTGAACGTCCCTCAGGCCTCCCGCCACTCATGCTAACGTTCTGATCCCAGTTTTGCCGAAATCATCCCCCAATCCGTCTGCTCCCGCTACGGCCTCGTGATCGGCGCGCGCATGGCCATCCCCGTCCGTCTCCTGATGTGGCTCGGCTTCCCCATCGCGTGGCCTATCGCCAAGCTCCTCGAGTACATTCTCGGCGCACACCACGGTATCATCTACCGTCGGTCCGAGCTGCGTGAGCTTATCAAGATGCACGCGGCTGGTGGGGGTGGAGGCGGTGATCTAGATGTGGATACGGTGCAGATGGCGCAGGGTGCGCTGGATCTGGCGGGCAAGACGGTGAAGGAGGCGATGACTCAGATCGACCAGGTGTTTGTAAGTTGCCAGTTGACTCTCTATGCCTCTTCAATCACAGCTGACACCGATTATAGATGCTCCCGATAGACGCCAAGCTCGATTATGAGACCCTCGGTCATGTCGTCCGCTCTGGCCACTCTCGTATCCCCGTGAGCCCTGCCCCTAAACCGCTTGCATGGATAGCGCTGACTCGCGATACAGGTGTACCAAATGGTCGAGGTGCCAGATATCAACCTTTCGGCGCCCACTCTTGGCCCGGCAAAGACCAAGATGGTCAAGAAGGTCCTCGGGAGTCTACTCGTCAAGAGCTGTGTCCTGCTCGACCCAGAGGGTAAGTCTGCTAGAGTGACCATGTTGAACGGCACCATAGCTGACATCTATATAGACGCAACACCCCTCGCCTCGATCCCGATCAACGCCATACCCTCGGTCCCCTGCGACGAGCCCCTCACCAACATGCTCAACGTCTTCCAAGAAGGCCGCTCCCACATGGCCATCGTCTCGCGCCGCCCGCGCCGGGAGCCGGGAGTGACCGACCCCGAGGACGCGCAGAGCGTGATGACGGCTGCAGCGGGCGGGCTGAGGCAGCGGTTCATGCGTAAGGTGGCGGAGATTGGGCATGGGAATAGGAGTGGGAGCGGGTCGGACACGTCAAGTGATGAGGAGGGGGACGCAGCGGTCTCGGGTGATGTGGAGAAGGGGGAGAAGAAGGTCAAACGCTCGAAGCGCGGAAAGAAACATGCCCGTGCGGGGAGCGCGACGACCTCCGATGGGGATGGGACGGTGGTGGGACCGACAGAGGCGGACGAGGTCAAGGAGAGCGCGAGGAGGGAGCAGGAGATGAGGAAGCTGGATAAGCAGCAGGAGTCGGAGAAGAAGAAGGGAAGTGGGCTGGTGAATGCCGCCAAGCTGCAGCAGCTTGAGCAGAGTGTGCCAGCTGATGCGCAGATGTCGAACGATGCTGTGGAAAAGGTGTGTCATTGATTTCACAGCATTGTAGGAATAGAACGACATAGCTGACCCCATCGCAGTTCTTTGACGGGCTGGAGGGCGCGCCTCTGGGTATCATCACCCTCGAGGATGTGCTTGAAGAGCTCATCGGCGAAGAAATTTACGACGAGTGAGTATTCCCTTTTCATGGCACCCACTCAACCCTCGCTCACACCCGCTTCAGGTACGACGAGCACGGCGTCCCCCGCTCCGACGCCTCCGCCTTTGTCCCTCGCGAAGCCATGCTCGCCGCTCGCAAAGCCGCCCTCGCTCGCCAGGAACTCGCCACCGCTCAGTCGACCCCCTTGCCCACTACCAACGACGCCGACCTCGACGTTCCCCAGGCGCCCGCCGGCAGGCGCGTCATGCCCAAGCTCCCGCTGCCCAAGTTCTCGCTCGGGAAGAAGCCGGCGAGCCAGCCCGGAAAGCCGAGGGTGTCGGGGATGACGCCTGCGACCCCCGCGGCGCAGGTGGATGAGAAGCAGGTGCCGGCGCAGGTGCAAGTTGCGCCGGCTGCTCAGCAGGTGGTCACGTCGCCTGGGGAGATTGACGCTGCGCCGCTCTCGCGCGCCCAGTCTGAGGTCAGGCTCCAAGACCGCAAGCGTCACTCGCTCGACACGCCCGCCGCTCTGACTGGTTCCAACCCCGCACCTGCCAACGCTGCTCCTGCGCCCGCCACCAAGCCCGCTGCTGCCACCCAGCCCGCTGCTGCCTCCGCCGTCCCCGCCCGCCTCCTGCCAGGTGCATCCCCCGCCTCGGCCCCTGCGCCGATCGCGGCGCCCCAGGGTACGCTCTTGAGCGAGGCGCTGATGATCGAGCGAGGAAGGAGGAGGCTCGCGGCGAACGCTTCCGCCCCCGGGGCGGTTCGTAGCACCAGCGCGAGTATTGCCCCGTCCAGGCAGGCTACGCCGCCGACTGGAGGCAGTGCCGCTGCACCTGTCAGCTCAGACCAGGCAGCCACCACCGCAGCAGGGCCAGCGGGAGGGATCGTGAGCCCCCAGCCGGTGCAGGCGCAAGGGAAGAAGGTGCCCAAGTTCAAGAGCGTGCCAACGCCCTTGGGGACCCCGATTCCTGGGGACGAGGGGAAGAAGAAGGACTCGAGCTGGTAGGCGGCTGTGAGGGATGACGGGGAAGGGGGGAGTGTGATATACGAGCACTGAATTGGGAAAAGCCGGGTGGCTTGGGGTTATCGCGTGTGTCACATTTTATGGGTCGGAAATGCATATAAACAGGTTTTGAACGTTGCTTTTCCTGTTTGTCTGCGTACTGATTGCTCCTACTTATCAGAACCGCTTCCCTTAGCAACACACTGACCACAATCACATCTCATTCCGTCACTCGGGCGGGGGGTGGCGGTTGGCTACTGATGCCACAAACACGTTACTATCATGTTGAAACGACACTAAGGCATACTTCGCTGCCGATATCGCATGCTTACGATGGCTCTATGCGTACCCAGAAGCTGCTGGCTTAGAAGCATATCACAGCTGCCAGAACGCGTCCATCGTCTCCCGCTTTGCTAAGGCTCCCGCCAGACCTGGAACCTTCGACGCCTGGTAAACTGGTAAAAAGGTGATCGTCATACCGACTTCTTGTGACTCGGGCTGGTATCTGGTAAAGCAGAAGACTGGGCGGTCAGAGCTGGAACCCTTTGCGGACTCTTTGAAATGCCTCAGGCCAGGTGAGTAGGTGATGATAGAAAAACTTTGTCGGCCATGGGCAGAATGATCCTCTGTCCCCACGTTGTTGTTCACACGACGTAGACGTAGACCAGGGACAGGGACGCCTTCCATGGATGACTCCTCGACACTCTTATCAGGAGATTGTGGCAGATACCCCTTGATGGTGATGGCTTCTTCTGTCACGTATGTCGTTCCGAATAGGCTTCATGTGTTCTTGTCGCCCGAGAGATTGGCGCCTTCAGTTTCTTGGAACAAGGGTATCGGACTGTGGGCAGTAGTAGAGGTGATCAAGGGATAGAAACACCTTGCGTTGACAGTGATCTCTTCTGCCGGCTGTGAGGGTGTGGGCAGGTCAAAGTCCAACATCGACATCCCACTTTGAAGCAATGGTTGATGGTCTCGATTGATGTGCCGTCTCGGTCATCTGGGAGTCGGGCGATGGCAGGCCGTGGCATCCAGTCGTCTAATGCCAAGGTCATTCGCTTGGTGTGAAACTTAGCATCGTCTGCCGCGAGACCTTCTGGGTCTGTTGGCCTGTCGGATAAGACATTGTTGGTACCGGTTGCCGTAGTGCTGCCGCTCGGTTGCGAGGTCAAGGGTCCCTGGGTGCAGCACATGTGGTAAAGACCAGGGCTTTGACCGCCAGTCTTCGACATATGAGACCTTTCTGCAGTCTGTGAGGAAGAAGACATGGCGGTGGAATAGGAAGGAGTGTCCATGGGGGCAAGCAACATCATCAGCTTCATAGCAACAGCAGGTGTAGGTCTTTTGTCGTTGTAGATGTGTGGTAGCTGACACCTGTCGCACCTCTATTGTCGCACATCTATTGCAACACCGCCCATAATACAAACTACGGCGCACAAGGGAGGTAGCAACTCCTGAGTATCCTTTGACTTCAGAACAAGAGTATTAGTCAGACGAGTAAATGATGCTCCGATCGAACCCCTCAACTCTTCTTCCAGAGAGTAGATGACACCAGAGCCTTGGTGAGTGTATTCTGCCATTGAACACTACTCCATTGAACACAACAGATATCATTAGGTCCTTGGGGCGCTAAGATACTATTCATGCCCATACGAGGTTGCGTAGTGACCAGGAGGAATCCATCGTTTCTCTTCTTTCAATCGCTTCTGACAACCCTGACACTTTTGACGCGTGGCGGTCTGGGACCCACACAGTCAATGCACCTCGCTCTGAGTTCTCCTTGAATCGAGAAAAACAAAACACAGGATCATCATTGTCTACCTCCGTGCCTGCTTGCGTTTGTACTAGATGATTCACGCCCTTAGGAAGTTCAATGGCGCTTGCGCTTGAGAAGCTGGGGTTGTCCCCGCTTACTCCACCATTCGTCGTATGGGCCCGGCGGAGATGCACACTGGGAAGAGGGATATTCTCGACTCCAGTGGACATGACAGAGAATGGTAGTTCACCTCTGATTGAGATGCGCTCTTCTGTAACATAGGCAGTCCCAAACAAATGCGCAGGATGAGTGTCGAGGCGAACATCAGGGCGTCGGCCAGCAGTCTCTTCACTTCTTAAAGGGAATGAGTATGGGGAGATCTCGGTCGTCATAGAGTGCCGGGGGTAGAAACATCTTGCATTGACAGTGAATTCTCCGCCAGTTTCTTTAAGTTCAGGCATATCGAAGTCGATCATCGCCATTCCATTCTGAAAGCACTCGTTTATGGTATGGATATCCGTGATGTCTTTTCCCTCAGGAGCAACGTTGAGAGAGGAACGCGGCATTCGTCCTCCAAGAAGAAGAGTGACTCGATCTTTATGATAAGGGCCATTGTTTGTGGCGCTCGTGATCTTGTCAAATAGAGAGTCGAGTGTTTGCACGGTGGTGGAATGATCATTCGGTGGACGGGACTCGCTTGAGGCGGCGGAGCGATCGTGGGGACCTACGATACCACACATGTGGAATAGCCCCGGAGTGTGACGACCGATCACATCTGAACTATCATCGGACGTGTGACGAGAAGCAACTGGTAAAGAAGCATCATCATTCCTGCCGCGCATTAAAAAATTCTCACTCGTCGTTGGCGTAAGCATTTGGATGGATGAGGCCGGCGTTTCCATGGCGCTTGAAGTGCCACCACGAAACTTGAGTTGATCAGTAGACGGCAAATCAGGTGAGTGTGCCCTTGTCGCCACTGTGAGGCTCTATGATACGATCCTACACTTCTCTGGAATGTGTACGAAGCTTTGAATGAAGACTCAAATGAAGGTAATCACATATCGCTATGGCGCCGTTTTTCTCATAGGAATCGTGGAATATTTTTGTCCCTTTGTAGGTAGTCGGTGGGATCTCTCACTCGTCGTGACGCAGTACCGTCATCAGCAAATGCGGGATGGAGCTTCCATTCATGGAATTGCATGTTGTTTGCAGTCAACCGCCTTCGATCAGGAAGCAAGCAAGGTTCAAACAGCAGCATACCATGCCGTCGATATGCACTCAGAAGCCCACATCACACTGCAAACACTGGACATCATGCTCTCTACGCATGCCGTTCAATTTCGGGGGTCCATACTATAGTACTCTCCAGCTGCAGTATGCATGCCGCTTCACCTGAGATGTTGCCACACTACTGACTCCTACTCCCATCGATCACTGCGGGATGGGCCCCCTCGTTGCAAGCGCTTGTGAGAGTCCCGAGACATTGGAGATTTGGTCATTGGGGACGTATGTCAGTACCACTCCTACTGGGTCATCGACAACAAGGCTGGTGGAGTGAAACACGGGATCGTCTTGGTCATTAAATGGCTTCACTCCTGTTGCCCACTTGGCGGTTGGACATGGTATGCCAGTCGCAGCGCTACCAGCATCATTGTCACGACGTATGCACAGGTCAGGCAACATCTGAGCTTTGAAAGATGATGTTGAGGCAACGGTATACTGAGATGGTACACTCCCTTTGATCGTCAAGGCCTCCTCCGTGATATAGTGTGCACCGAACACATGGGCTGGACGTGTGTATCCATGATTGTCCCCTTGCGCCAGTGAGACGGGTGTCGGGCGGGTGCTGTGCGGAGACAGGGGGTAGAAACACTTGGCGTTTACGCCACACTCTCCTGTAGAATCCGTGGGTGCGTCCAATTCAATAGCCTCAATCCCATTCCTAAAGCAGGTGTTTATGGTGTCAAGCGATGTTCCATCCCCGTCTTCTGGAAGCTCAGTGATGGGCGCCCTTGGGACAGGGTCATTGAACTCGATGTGGACGCGGCTCTTGTTGAAATCAGCGTCGGGAGCTGTGACTCTCTCAAAGAGACTGTTGAAGTGAAGATGACTATGGCCATTAGTGACCGTAAAGTCTGAAGAAGGTGTGCCACTTGTGGCATGTGAATGAGTAGACCAATTGGGTTCAGCAATGCCACACCCGTGATACAGGCCAGGCCGATGGCTTGAAGTGCTGGAAGTTGGGGCGGCTGAACCGATAGTCGACATGGTGGTGAGAGGATGTCAAGAGCTGTGAGGTCTGGTGGAATGCCAATAGGTAGTGACTCGAAATATTATATCCACTTTCACTCCTGGGCGGCATAGTGCCGAATCCGAATGGATCCACCTTGGTCCGAGAAACGCCAGCAATGTCACCGGTGCGAAGGATCACTGCAATGTTCCGGTCTTGTCTGCCTGGTTGAGTTCCATTGATGGAGATGCTGCGACAACTTCTCTTTGGGTCGGAGTATTATTTTTTTCGAAGCAGTACTGTAGTTCTTCTTCTGTTATGCTGCATGGATGGCAGCGCATAGCTGGCGATTCCTTTCACTCCTCTGTAATGCTGTCAGCTATCATGACTGGGAGACGGACACCAGAGCCCAGCCGCTATCCCGCAGACGACTTGTGGACAACACTCAGTGATCCAGCCAGGAAGCACAGCTGGCACAAACGGCACAGCTGGCACAAACGGCAGCAGATATTACGGGCTCGTTCAAGCAATCACAGACATTTCACTCGCAGATTATTCCCTCAAAAGCGCATAATGTGCCATGACCGCTGATCGTCGCTAACGAATACACCTTACATAGCGTCCCACCCGGCACTGACCAAGCAAAACAGCGTCAGAGCCACGATCGCAGGAGGCAGACGACGGACAGAGAGCCGGCAGCCAGGCGAGGTGCCTGAGTCAATCAACCTGTGCAAACAAAACCCACGTGGTTTCCACGTGCGAGCATTCGATGGCCACGCGCGCCCGCTTTTCTCGTTGTTTGTTGTTGTCGAGTTCTCGACGACGATCTTCTCTGCACCAACCCCCACTCAACACGTATCCCATCGCACCCTACAGACACCGACCACCATGTCCAGGCCAGGGCATCGGAAGTCCCAGAGCACTTCGGCGCTCGCTACTATCCTATCCACCCCCGGCGACCAAAGAAACTACCCCCTCCCTGCACTCCCCCCCATACCCGGCACCCCAAACACGCCCAGCAGAGACAAGGCGCCCCGCCAACGCAGAGGGCAGAGTACGCTCCCAAGCGTACAGGAGACCGACGTCTCTTCCTCTGCCAGTATGAGCGCACTCCCGGGACTCACGGGGATGATGGAAGAGAGGACGAGGGAGCGGCGGCAGAGGGAGGTCGCAGCGGGGGGCAGGAGGGGTCGTGGGGAGGGCGGCGTTGAGGATTGGTTAGGCGATGTGAGTCGCTGCTTGATATGCCTACGCAAATACACAAAGGATCAGCAGCTGATGAGACTCATCCTACAGCTGAGGTCGCTGAGAAGCTCAAGCAAGAGGCGGATGGCAGCGCTCAAGGCGTTGGAAGGATGGTTGGTGGAAGCGTGTTTGAACGGGGATGACGTTCAGTTGGAGAAGCTCCTCGAACATCAACGTGAGTCTATGCGTATTTGAGATTCATGCCGTACATGATCTGACATATCACCGCCTGTATGTTATAGCATACGATGCCCTCATCGCCCTCCTCTCTCGTCACGCTCAGACCCTCTCCCAACGATCGGCACATACATCCTTACCAGCAGGTGACGAGCTTGCTATGAGCCTCGTTCCAGAACTCTCGGCCTTAGTGGGGATGCTGCAGGGGATATGCCTGATAAGTAAGGCGTGCAAGAACTCAGTGGGGGAAGGATGGGTCATGGAGGTGAGTTCAATGATGTGATCATTGCTCTTGGACGACAAAGCGGGGGCTGACGCCAGCCATGGGCCAACCCAGATGTTCATCGACGTCCTTCTTCTACTGCGATCACAACCGGCTGCGGAAGACGGGCAAAAACAGATATCCTACAGCATCATGGAGCTGCTGTTCTGTGTGCTGGTGGACTCGCCCAAGAATGCGCGGACGTTTGAGAAGCTCAGTGGGCTGGAGGCGGTGGTGAGGGTTCTGAAGGGGTCGGGAGTGACCAAGGAGGTCCGGTGAGTGCTCTACGTTGAAACAGCATCTGATGGGCGACTAACAGTCTCGCAGGATGAAGTGCATTGAGTTTCTCTACTTCTACCTCCTTCCCGAACAGAACGACCCTCAACGGGCTGTATCCTCTTCCTCCAGCTCTTCGGCGTCCTCGGCAGAATCCACCATCCTTTACCCACCATCACCTCTTTCCACCTCCCGCACGTTTGACAAAATATCCATCACCACTACCACCGCCTCTCCCTCTCACGCCGAACTCGGGGACATCGACATGCCATTCGTCCCGCAGACGCCCAGAAAAAGACCCCAACCCAATCTGGGGTACCTCACCCCTGCCACCCGCAGGGTCTCGACCGCCAGCACATCACTCAGTTCCACCCCCGGCTTGCCGACGGTTCCTGCATCGCCGAACCTCCCGTCGTCACCGCGCGTGAGGTCCAGCGCTGTGCGGTCCAGCGCTTCATCAGCAGGGCTCGCGGCTATGCTGGACGAGGTAGAAGGCACAGGATCGGGGGTAGCAGGAGGGGCCGAGTTGACACCTCGTGGCGGGCGGATGAGCCGCGGACCGAGTAGCGAGGGTGAGGGCAGCGGGGCAGGAAAGATGCTGGGACTGGGGTTACCGAAACGGGCGAGCGGGATGACGAGGAGTAGCACCGTGCAGCGAGACCTCTCGACAGCCAGCTCCACTGCGACCGATCCTTTCTCGCTCACGGCGGGCTCGGAACGGTCTCACTCCGGGTCGTCAGGCTCGTCCACTGTGGTACCGGGTCGAGGCGGAATGGGGATGATGTCGCGCTCGAGCACGCAGCCGTCCTTGGCAGGGTGGCAGAGCACACCGTCCTCGAGACAGTCGAGCGTGGCAGGTACGGCGGGAAGAGAGATGGCGAGCGGGTCAACTGTGCGCCGTATCAGCCCGAGCCCGCTTGCCCAGTCGACCCTCGCCGAGGGGTCGGCACAAAAGCCGCGTCCGCGGAGCTCGATGGGTGCTCCCACGCAGGTTCCGCGGACACCCAGGACACGGCACTCCCACTCCGCATCGTCTACTCATTCGAGAACCCAATCGCACCTTTCCGGCCTGCCTCTCCCTCCACCTCCACCTGTCCCTCAGTTTCCGGCGGGGTTGGGCGTTCCAGGCAGTGCGCAGAGGCCGTCGAGATCGAGCTCCAAGCCTAGGGGGTTCCCTGCCGAGTTGACCAAGGGGCTGCCACCCAGTGCGAGCTCGCCTTCTTTGGCGGGGATGGCTGCGAGCAGGGAACCGAGAGAGTCGCGGGAGGTGCTGGGTGCCGCAAAGAGGGTGGTTTCGGACAAGAGGCTGTCTATCGATATCCAGTCTGGTGGACAGGGGAAGGATGTGATGAGGAAGGAGCCGGCGAGGAAGGGGAAGGAGGTGAAGAGCGTCGAGGAGAAAAAGGAGATGGTGAGTTCAGTGCTGATAATATGACAGGCTGATGCTGACGCGGGCTCTGTATAGCTCGGGATGTGGCTGGGCAATGTGGAGCAGCTGGTGCAAGGCGTCGAGAAGGTCAGCTTCTGGGGGTCCATCGGGAATGCGAGGAAGGGAAAGAAGTGAGAGGAAGAGTGCTCCGGGGGCGGGGTGTCAATATAATGAAGGTGACTAGGATGTGTAGAGCATGTTGTGACCATTGCGCTATTGTCATTATAGACATGTAACATACGGATAGGTCCACACCTCATCAAGCAAACCCAGCAATCCTCGCCTAGCTCATCTCGGCGATACCAGTCTACCCCTTTTGAGCCACACCGTCTGGCGAGACAGCCTAGTAGTAGTCTTCCCAACCCCTCACTCCGCCACTCGCCCCAAACGGAGCATCTTCCAGCAACTGGCCACGTGTTCTATGAACTGTGTCAGCTAGTGCTGACCGCGCTCAGCTGGTGATACAATGACTCACAGACACTCATAGAAGCCCGACCTCCTCAGCATATTCGTCCGACAGCTCGACGATGCTCCCTTCCACATACTCCCTCAGATCGCTCTGAACGCCGAGCGTGTACCCCATGCCATTCTGGTCGATCCAATCGAAAAGCATCCTCTTTCTCGCCTTCGCATCGACCACGTGATAGAAGTGCGCCGTTAGGAAATCATTGGGGCCTTCAGTAGCTCTCTTCCTCGCCAAAGACAACAGAGCACTCTCCACAGCGCCTGTAGCCTGCTCCCATGCCATCCCAGCCTCTGTACCTGCTGCCCCCTCCGCGACGCCCTCAGACGCTTTTGATACAGCTCGTGTATCCCACACAAAGTGCTTTTCCTTCCCTCGGTCCCAGCTGGAGGGAAATTGCTCCAAAGACGTGACCACTGCGAAGCTCGTGCAAGCTTCGGGCCCACAGACCAGGGTGACGGTCGCTGGCCGCCCCTTGTAGAGATCACCCACGATGGCATGGTGCGAGACCGGCCACCGGTGCGAGAGGTGGAATACGAGGTGGTAAGAGACGCGTCGACTGTCGACGAGCTCGGGGATGTACTTCGATATGGCCTTTTGGAAGGTTCGGAACCGTCCGAGCTCATGGCCAGGCGTGAATCTTGTGCGAACAATGGGCGAGACGAGCGGGTCTTGGGGTTGGAATCCGAGGGCGAGCGTGTGAATGTGAATGCTGGTGCAGTTCGGCAGTAGGACGCAGCTCCGACCATAGCGGGAGAGAGGCCTCCAGGCTTGATCTCTGTGGACCCTCCCCAGTTCGTTCCAGCTGAGGTAGTCTGTGAAGACGAGCCGTTTGACGTGGGCGAACGCCTCCAAAGATCGATCCCAGATCGCTTGGTCCCCTCCGGCAGGGGCCAGCGCTTTTTCGGAGGCGATGAACTGCTGGTAGAGGGAGGGAATGATGTATTCGTATATGGATTTGGAGAGGGTGATGCAGGCAAGAGGGGCCATCGCAACGAGGTTGTCAAAGATGAGGGATAGGACTGGGTGGAGGGGTTCGAGAGTTGTGATGCTGAAGAGGACGGACGATATCAGTTACAGCGGTACATGCATCCAGCCGCATTTATTTAAGCGTAGTACTCACGGTACAGACCATTCTCTCCACTTGAGACTCTCTGGTCTCGACAACTGCTCATTCACGCGGTCGCGTAGAAAGACCGGTAGCCTGTCCACTGGTATAGCCTCCAGATCGCGTATCAACGCCGCCTTGTTGCCGATTTCCGCCCATGGTGTCTGTAGCTGCAGTGCGACAGTGCGCAGGTATATGAGGGGAAGAGAGGAGCAGACCGTGTAGATAGCAGACATGGCTGTAGATGAAGATATGGCATGATGGACACAGCAGCAATAATGGACCCCAGCGCGGCAACCGCTGTCGTCATCTTCTCGTCCACCGCACCGCGCGTCACGTTCGCGTTTTCCTCTTCTTCTGCTGTCTTGTTCTTCGCCTCTCTGCGCCCCCTAACGGCTATGTTAATCCCAACCAGCATCAGACATATACTATTCTCAGTAGCTTGCCCAGTTCACCACTTCATTATCCACATACAGGCTCCAGGGCCGGCCCACGCGTGGCTGATCACGACGGCGGCAAACGGCTCGGACGCCCCTCCTCCCGCTGCTCCTCAGCAGCAGCCTCGATTTACCACTAAAGACTTATCACACTCGACGTATCTCTGAGTGGCGCCATGTACTTACGGTAGTAGTCAGCGCAACCAACATTCAGCGGTATGGCGTTTGTGTCGACGGGAAGACGGCGGTGGATCCATGACGACTCTGACGAGGGATACAACTCTACGTACGGGCCGGGTGAGTCCCATGTACGCGTCGGCTAGGGATATGACGAGGTCAGTAAACTCAGTATGTATCACCCCTATTGATGTTCTCCTTCATACCGCTGTTGTATGCATGCATGACCTATGTACAACCTCTGCAACAAGACGGATTGTTTGCTGGTGGTGGCCTGGTGGGTGGCGTGGTGACTGGCGCTGATAAGCAGGCGTCGCTTAGTTTTCGCGGGATCAAGCTGCTCGGCTATTGTCCGTCGGCAACTTGCGGTCAAGCGCGGCGCGCGCGTACTGGTCTCCAGCTCCGAATCTATGCCGCCATCGCCTATCAGGAGGATGGTCGACGGCCATGTGATAGCGGCAGAGGGTGCCGGCTCGGCTGGATGGATATCATACATATCAGAGGGTGCGGGGGGCTTGTCATCTTGCCATTGCTCTCATCACTGCCTCCTTCAGCTCTACACGACAGCTCTTCGCGCTTAGCTCTTCATCCACCACCACCCGATCCCCCATATCGCAGCCATGCCCTCTGTTGTCTGTGAGTGTCGCATATCAGTTTAGAGTGTCTTGAAAGAGCTAACCCCCGCCATAACAGTCGACGTCGTAGGAACCTGCTGTGTGTCATCTGAAGCGTGTCGTGTTTGTGAAGACTAAGCTGACAGCCGGCGTCCCCATAGTCTCCTACGACAACGGCGCCGAAGCCCTCCAGGCCCGCCTCGGTCCCAAGCTCGCCAAGTACGGCATCCCCTCCAAGCTCCTCTTCTACTCCTGGGTCTGCTCCACCGAGCGCGACTACTCGTACCTCTCCCAAATCAAGCAGTACAAGACTTTCTTCTCCATCCTCTCCAACACCCTCACTCGCGTGCTGTTCCAGGCCGGCGTACCCGTCGAAGCTCTCGACGGCTTCTTCACCTCTGAGGATGTCGACTATATCATGGAGGAGTACAAGAAGCTTAAGGCGAGGCCGGGGTTGGGGGAGATGATGCAGACGCTGAGGGACGGCGGGTTTGAGGTGTGGTGCTGCTCTGACGCTAACGTCGACCGTGTCAAGGGGTACTTTGACGGGGCGGGGGTGGAGATGCCTCTGGACCACATCTTGTCCGCGGACATGGTCAAGGCGGGGAAGCCTGAGCCTGAGGTGTACAAGTTTGCGAGGGAGAAGGCTGGGTCAGATCACCCTGGAGAGGTATCGGTCTTCGCTGGTGAGTGGAAAGGCTGCTGTGGGACTGAGATGCGGCCATCCGAGCTGACGTTTTGGGTGGTGCAGCCTCCCATGCTTGGGATTGCGCGGCTGCCAAGGCTGCCGGTTTCCTCACCGCCTACACCACCACGTACGAGTACGACGAGTGCGAGGTCATCTTCGGAAAGTCAGATTTCGTCGCTCCCGATCTGGTGTCGCTGGGGAAGGGGATCGTGGAGAAGTGGGGGAAGAAGTAGACTTGTAGAGTACAGGGTATAGCACGAATATTGTATGCACATGGTGGACATCGGACGTTGCACGACGGACTTTCAGGTCGCCATCATAGTGTATCATGGAATAGTGCAGTGTCTGGAGACCTCGTCCTGTAGTGCCAATCGTTGTTTGCTATGATTCGGCCACCAGCTATATCTACCCTTCATCGAACCGGGAACCTTCTTCTTCGATCCGGGTACCTTCAATGTCAACGCTGCATACAAGATCATAACAAGACAGCCACTTCATCCCAAGGCCCGGAAATCTATCTTTCTCGATTGTGTAGGTCTATAACTTTGCACTGCCCAATTTCTCCACGATCCCCCCATCCGCATCCTTCTCAATCGCCCTACCAAAATCCGCCGGCGCCATCTTCTCCTTGATCACATTCACTCGCGACTCGTACCGCTCCTTTGTGAGCCAGTACGGCTTCGGCAGGGCCTGCTCGAAGGCTTGTTGGGCGGCAGGGGACGTGGTGCCGGTGGTTAGGCGAGAGATGGCAAGGGCGGTGAGGGCGGCGGTGCAGCCGGGGATGCGGGGCATGCCTGTGTCTCCAAGTCAGTACGCGTTTGGCCATTGGGGAGTGGCAACGGTCGATACGTACCGTGTCCCGTAAAGCCGGCGATGACAAAGACTCCAGGCTTGTCAGGAACCTCGCCCACGTACGGCAGGAAGTCGCTCGAATATCCCAAAACTGTGGTCGTAAACCCGTCAGTCCTAGATTTTCAAATGTCATGGGGCGACAAGGACGTACCACCAGACCATACTCTGTCCACGTTCCCCATCTCATTTCCCCTCCACCCCGAGAAATGCTTCCCCATGAACCCCTGGAAGTACTCCACTGCCCCAGGCATTAGCTCGTCGTCCCGCTTGTTGTCGTACCACTGCGGCACATCCCCCAAGAACCCGCTCTTGGCTCCGCCAAAGATGATGCTCTTGTCCCCCACGCCAGGGATCCTGCCGCGCCCTTGACGCGGGATCATGTAGTCCACATCTCCGTTCCCGTGTCGGATCCCGTACGTGTACTTGATAGGACCAGGGAGGGACCCATGAGCGTGGGAGGCGGGTGGAGGGGTGATGGAGCACGCGGTGCCGCGTACGGGGATGACGAGGTCTTTGAACTCGGGGAGGAATCCCGACGTGTAGGCGTTTGTGGCGACGATGAGGGAAGAGGTGGTGATGGTACCGCGGGAGGTGGCGACGTCCCAGAGACCCATTGTAGATGACGGGGAGAGGGAGAGGGCGGGTGTGTGCGATTGTAAGTTGAGACCTTTGCGAAGGGCGATGCGCAGTACTGTCGGGCGGTTATGTTAGTATTGCACCGAGGCATCGTGACACATAGAAGTGAAGCAGCTCACAGCCAGTGGCAAGCTTATAAGGCCATAGGTGCCCGGCGGGGTAGCTAGCACCCCACTTGCCGCCCTTGATACCCGTGAGCGCCTCCAAGTCTCGGGGGTCCTCCACCGCTCGCACGTCCTGCTCCCTCATCTTGTCGAGGAAGTCGGCCCGACGCGCATCAAAGTCCTTCTTGACCTCTACGACGTCCTTGTCGTTGAAGCAGACATCGAAGGCGCGGGTGACGTGCATATCACAGTCGATGTCCTCCTTCTGGACGATGTCGGCGTAGAGGCCGAGGGCGGCCATCTCAAAGTTGATGAGGTGGTCCGCAACCTCTCTGCCGTGGGCCTTGACGTTGGCGCGGTGCCCAACGAAGCTCACGGGCTTACAGTGACCACCTGTGGTATTGTAGTCAGCGAAAATACCGCAGGCAGCTGTGTCGAAAGCTCACCATTTCTAGCAGTCGCCCCCGAGCACACCTCATCCGCCTCCAGCAGCACCACGTTTATCTTCTTCCCCGCGGCGTCCGCCTCCGTATACAGCCGGTACGCCATCATCGCCCCAGTCAACCCACTACCTACGACGACCACGTCGGCGGAGGATGGGAGGTCCGCGGTAGTGCGAGCATGTTGCAGCTCGAGGTCGCGCTCGCACAGCCAGAACGGCTCTGTGCGGTTCTTGACTGGGAGGAGTCTGTCCTCGGTGTTGGGGTAAATGTCGGAGTAGGGGGCGGTCATCGTGGGTGTGTGGGTGGTTGTTCTGGATGGGATGACCTCGTTGAAAGCGTGAATGCCACAGCACCCCCCATGCTGTCGGCTAAGTATATGGCGTGTGGTGCTCTTGCTGGATCGTTATCAGAGACGCAACGGTGCGATGGATCCTCCTCACAGTAGTGCCGACCCGAACAGAATGGCCCGGCCCGAGCCGCCGTGTTTGCCGTGACGTAATTACATTAGCGCCGCTTAAATTACGCGCGATTAATACACCGGCGCTCTTTCTATTCGCCGGGGCGGCTATCTCTTGGCTTCGTGAACCCCATCTTCGTCCTCTTCCAGACGATACCTACCCGACGGCTCGCTCAACAGCCCATCCCAGTCACGAGACTTATCGCACCGGCATCTAGGAAGCAGCAAAGGGTATGCACCGAGGTCCCACACCCACCCTGCACGATAGCGGCTCGGTGGTGCCGGGCGGGTGCCAGCTGTACTAGCGACGAACGAGGTCCGTTTCATCCGTTGTCGATGATCATATCGCACTGCCGGCAACGACGACGGCGTTTATCAGATATATATAGAGACTGTCGCTCTGAGTGGGACTACTTATACCCAGCCCTCCGTCAAGACGCAGCACATCCAACAGCTGCCAGCGCACCTTCATCTCTCAGCTGCTCGCAACGAACACCGACGACCGCACCATGTCCCATCCAGTCGAGGACCAGAAGACGGCGGAGCACACAGCTCGACTCCCCGGCTTCGACACCACCACAGAGGTTCAAGTCATCGACACTCCTGCCCCTCCTTCCTCCAAATGGGAGGCCATCTACCGTAGCTCTCTCTTCCAGATCTGTGTCGTCTCGGCCCTCGCGTTCTGCGGGCCCGCGATGGCAGACGCGATCTCGGGGCTTGGCGGTGGCGGTCAAGCCACACCCTACACAGTCAGTGAGTAATTTGCTCTCTCCCCTTACCCTTCATTACACACACGTCACTGAACACTTTCGATTGCAGATGCCGCGACGTGTGCATCCTACTGCGCTGTGGCGGTGATCTCCCTCCTCGGTGGTCCTCTTGCCTCGCGCATGGGCATCAAGCTCATGCTCATCGTCGGTGCTGCCACTTTTGCCATCAACGGGTCTGCGTACTATGTCAACAGCAAGTACGGTGTGCAGTGGTACCTGATCTTCGGTCGGTGAGTCTAGCCTCTTGACCTTGGCTCGAAGATGAATACTGACTGGGTCGCCGTCTCGTAGGTTCATCTACGGTGCTGGCTTCGGCTTCTGGTATGTCGCGGAGGCGGCCATTATTCTTTCTTACCCTGAGGAAGGTCGACGTGGCAAGTGAGTCAACTTGTTCTCTTTCTTTTCCTTTACCTGTTCTGTTGTTAACCAATGCTTCAAGGTACCTGGCCATCTGGGTCGGCTCCCGAAACCTCGGCCAGCTCGTTGGCGGTAGCATCTCCCTTGCGCGCAACGCCAAGCAAGCCGCCGCCGGTGCCATCGCCACCTCCACCTACCTCATCTTCGTTGCTATCGAAGCCATCGGTTTCCCCGTCAGCTTCCTCATCTCCCCTCCGCACAAGGTTCGCCGTTCCGACGGCGTGCCCATCCTCCTCGCCGCCAAGCAACCGTGGCGACTTGAGTTCATCACCCTCATCAAGGCCATCATCGCCCCGCGCATGCTGCTCCTCATGCCTATCGCGTTCTACTCGTACTTTTACGGTGGAGTGTTGAGCACCTACCTCACCAATTACTTCACCGTGCGAGCCCGCGCACTCTCCTCCTTCATCGTCCCCTCGGGCATCATCGTCTTCACCGCCATCTACGGCCGCTTCATCCTCGACAACAAGAGGTGGACTCAGCGCCGCAGGGCCCAGGTTGGCTTTGCGATGTTCATGCTCCCGTCGTTGGCGTGCTTTGGGTGGCTGTGCTCCAACCAGAAGACGTTCTTGGACACCAAGCCCAAGTATGACTGGAACGCTGCGGGGTGGGCGAACGCGTACATGCCCTTCTACATCATGCAAATCTGCGGGTACCTCTGTCAGACTGTGAGTGCCATTCTTATTCCCTTATATATTCCAGTCTCATCCGGCTGACCTCGACTCACAGTACATCTACTGGCTACTTTCGTGCTTCACTTCCGACGTCCAGGGCAACGCCCGTAACGGCGGTATCTTCCGCTGTGTAGAGGCTGTCGGCCAGGCTGTCTCGTACGGTATCAACTCCAACGCCAAGACCCGCTTCATTCCTCTGTACGTCTCCCTTCACCTTATTCTGACACACTTTTTTCTCTGTACTGACAACTCGTGGATGACACAGCGGTATCAACTTCGGTCTTGCAGCTCTCTGCATTCCCTTCACCTGCATCATCATCCAACAGGTGCCCCTCTACCGCGAGGACGCGAAGAACAACCCCACAGTAGTGTACGACGAGCAGAGGCCGGAGTCGGTCAAGGCTGCGTCGCTGGATGAGGAGAAGAACGTAGGGCTGAGCAGGTAGCGAGATGGGGAGTTTGATCAAGTTGTTGAGTTCGGTTCATAGGGTATTCGGTTTCACTAGGATTGTAGACAGATAAAGTGGTAGTTTGTAGAGTCTTCGGCATGGAGTTGTTTTTCGAAAGTGTGTGAGACGTCTGAAGCTACCGTGACTCCATATCAGACGAGTAGCAATTCAGTGCGCTCACTGATGCGAAGCATGCCCAGTGGGTTCAATCTTCTAGCATTGGCGCATTAGCGAACACTGCAGGAGAGTGGCACTCGGCTCCGTAAAGGAGTTATCCAAAAGCCCCAAAAGAATACATCGACAACAGGATAGAGTGTATCTTCTACAAGGTCCCCCTTAGATCAACAGCGCATACCTTCCCACCTGGTTCATGATCTTGTCCCACGGCTGCTTCCCCAGCCCGGCGTCAATGGCCTTCCACTGCTCCTCCACCAGTTCGCGCTGCAGCAGCCACACGCGTCAGTTTCAGTCGCTCTGCGCCACATCGGATCAGGGGAGTCAACAAAACTCACAGCGACATCGAGGTCCTCGCAGTAATCCGGCTGGAACGCCTCGAATAACTCTCGCACTTTTGTCCGTCTATCGGGCAAGCAAAATGCGCCAGCAATGATGAGCGGCCAGATGAGCATGACCGACATGCGCATAGCGGTTGCCTCGGAGATGAGCTCGAAGATGTAATCGATGGATTTGACGATGCGGGGGGTAGTGATTGGTTGTTCGAGGATCTGCGAGTAAGTGTCAGAGGTCAGCACGAGCCGATAAAATGAGAGAAGGAAGTTCCTCACGTCTGCGAGGATGTAGACCACAGCCATGTACTTGTAGATGTAGTCACCGCACTACATTGTACCCGGTATCGGCTCAGCTCCATATGGGCCAGCGATTCAGCGACTTACCGTAACTCGCACATGCTGGGGCAGCGCATTCAAACTGTTCCCCCAGATATCCAGTTCGAGTAGAAGACAATGACTCTCCCTCTCAAAGTGCTGAGCAACATCCCACATCTCGTCCGACCCGCCCTTGAGGCTGACACCGAGCCGCCGCTTTTGTGAGTCGAGTCCTGCAATCTAATGGATATCGCGTTGTCAGCGCTCTGTACGGGCGTGAAAAGGGGGATGGGCACTCACTCTGGCAACAAGGTCTACCATGGCGCGGGAGATACCGAAACTTCGCTCGACTGATTCCCACTCCCAACGGGTCTGAGAGGTCTCGACGCTGTCAAACCACCACGAATCGTAGTTGCCGAGCATGGCTGGCTCTTTTCCAGTGATGAACGAGGCTAAGACGGTGCCCTGTCAGCTTGACTGCGAAATAATTACCCGAAGGGCAACACGACACTCACCAAATACGTCATGAGTGGCGAGGTTCTCGAGGAGGTACCGTCGTGTGAAAGAGTATCCCTGGCCGTTGAGCATGGCTTGCGGACCTCCCTTCTTGTTGATGAGGTTGATGGCAAATTCAAGATTATCTCGCCAGGTAGGATCGGCGCTGATGACCTGTACAATGTATTGTCAGCTTTTGGGCTTCAAAGGAGAGCTAAGACGGCCTACATCGCGGATGCACAGTAGTGTGCAGGCTGCAAGTATGCTGTCGACTGTGTATCCTGTCAGCCTTAGCATGAGAAACGAACAGTTGACGCCTTACTTTGCTCTGGCGACGTCTCTGATCTCGCTGCCAGCGTGATATTGGACAAGGCAGCCTTCTTGAACTTGTTCCCCATCTCCTTCAACGTCTGCCTCTGCGCCTCCCAATGCCTCCCCAGTTCCTCCTTGCTCACTGCATCCGCCGTCTCGTGCGTAAAATGCGCCACGCCAGCACTCAACATGCTCATGCGAATTGCCGCGCTCGCCGCCGAGTTGGTATCGAGCAGTTTGAGCGGGGTGCACAGAGCAAGAAGAGGGTTGGGGCCGATGTTGCCCATGGTAATGAGGATGCGCGAGGCAGTGTTGCAGTAGTGGTGAAATAGGGTACGGGCGGTGGGGGAGGGGAAGGCGTTGGAGAGCACATCGATAGTACCAGCGGTAAGGGTGTTGTTGGACAGATTACGGTGGCGGTGCGAGGGGCCGAACTCAAAGAGGACCTCGTCGTCGGTGAATGCTCTAACGGAGAGTCAGCTTGGCAGTACGGCAATTCTGCTAGGGTGACTTACTGAAGAAAAACTTCCACCATCTGCAGACGAGGGTGCGTAGAAGGCAAGGGCACCGACGGCGTCCTCTCCTTGCTCGTATCTCCGACTCTAGCTAGCCGCCGGTTCATGAGCAACGACTTGTTGATGTTGGGCAATGGTCTGCTCGATGAAGCTGACGCAGCAGCCGATGCGATGGCAGTGAGAGGGATAACGGCATTGGGGGATGTTTGAGAGAAGGGTGCTGGAGGGACTGGGTTGGGAGGGCTGATGAAGGGGATAAAGTCGTTGAGGAAGCTGAAATCGGGGGTACCCTGCAGTGGTACTCTTGTTAGCAGATATCCTCCTAACGAACCCACCCAGTTACAAGACACTCACGAGCACCATGGCGGCGTCTGTCGGCGATACTCCCATGCGATACGACCCATCTACCGGAGACACCGTCGTATCGTTGAGAGGTGACGGATCCGTCGTCGCCGCCATACCACCCGGCCCTGCTCCCACCCCAAGCGCCCCCATCCCCCCCTGAGCGAGTTGTTCAGTCGCCTGCCCATCACAAGGCCCCTCCAACCGCACCTTCTTTTCACCCTCGCCCGTTCCGTTCCCCCGCTCACTGTCCCCCTCGCCCCCAACGCCATTGGCCTTGCTCGCCCCGGACCCCTGACCTCCGCCCCGCGCACTTCCAATCGTCTCCCCACCATCTCCTGCAGTACGACTCTTGCGCTTCCGCCCTTCCGTCTTGGGCGGGTACTCGCACTCGCGCTGGCTCGCGACGCACCGCAGGCAGGTCGGTATTGTCTCGTCGCATTTGACCTTGTGCTTCCGGCAGGCGCGGCAGCCGGTCGTGGTGCGGCTGAATTTGAGTTTTGCGGGCTGGGAGGAAGATGAACCCGATGCGGAGGACTGCATGGTAATATAAGTGTCTGTCAGCCAAGCGGAGAGCTAGAAGATGGCAGACGCACAACGTGGTCAATGACGGTTCTTGCCCGGTTGGCGTCGACGATACGACCTATCACACCAGCAACGAAATACATCAGCGCGTGTTGTTCAGCAAGCATGGCGATAGTGTACTCACGGGCTTGCCTTGATATCTCTGCGTAGTCGAAATGCAGCGACATGGCTTGTAATATACACAGTTGCTCGCCGCTGAATAGAGTGAAGACCGGACGAGATGGATGAACGAGATGCGATTTTGGCTGTTGGGTTCCCTGGCTGCGGCCGACTCGCGCTTCTTGCAGTAGTCTTCTCTCTTCTTGCAGCGCTGGACGACTGGTCTATCGTGGTCCCCGGGGCTCGCCATGCATACATGATAACGGTGTCTACTACCCGGGGATGCATAAGACATGCTACAAATACAATGTGCTTCTATGGCCTTCCAGTATTATACTTGAAAAAACCTCAATCCACCCCACCACCCCATGATCGTCGCACCAGCCAGCGGCATCGCCGCCTTGACGGTCCCTTCCTTCACCCCCCTTCCCCTCGACATTCTCCATCACACCCAGCGCCTAGACCCCCGCACTCGGCCCATGCCTTCTGCTACCTCTCCGCCTATCCCTATCCCTCTCCCTCTCACGGTCACCACTCCGATCCCCATCTCCAGCATCATCCTTTCCGGGCCCCATGCTCCTCCGCTTCGACGTCCTCCCCTGGCGGCCCGGCGCAGTGAGACCCAGCCCCACTTGCGGGGGCTGCTGTGGGGTCTGTTCCTCGACTTCCATCATGTTCTCCACCATAGGCCGCTTCGCGCCCACTGGGTAGTTTTGCGCCGGGGCGATGGAGTCGTACCCGGCACCAGAGAGTGAGAGTACGGGCACGGGGCTACTGCCGTGCGAGATGTCGGGATTGAACGCTGCGGCGGAAGGGGGGAGAGTGTTGGGAGGTGTGAAGAATCCCGTGGCATGCGAGGACTCGCCGTGGGCGGGCTGGGTCTGGTTGTAGCGGATGGGGAGGCCCTTGGAGGGTTTGCCGGTGGGTGCAAGGGGCTGGGCGGGGTGGGAGCGGATGGAGGGGGAAGCGAGAGGGGAGGACATAAGACCAGCAGGCGTTGGTTGATATATGGTCCTGTTGTCTGGCCGGTGTGGTGTGGGGCCTGCTGCGGGGACACTTCCGGTGGTCGATGACACCCCTAGGCTGGAGCTGCTCGCGACAGGTGCTTCCTCCATAGCATCGTCACCCCGAGCCGCAGCCATGGGCGCAGGAGCAAATCCAGGGGCCGGACCAGCAGTGCGTGAGGGGCCCGCACGGTTGTCAAAAGGAGCCGAAGCGGGGCGGTTGGGAGGAGCGAGGTGGGAAGCACGGGATAGAGGGGCTGGGCGAGGTTTGGCAGATGATGGAGGGGCATCTTCTGCGTCCTCCGCTGCGAACGCAGATATAGCAGCCTGTCAAACGTGTCAGCAGAAACTCTGTGGGGCGAAGACGTGCGATAGTACACACCTGCCGAGCATCCGCCCAGTCCATGAGCCGACTCAGAGTCTGCGCCGAGTCTTGTCCCTCGCCTATAGACGACTGCACCATCGACAACATGTCCTTTCTGTAAAGCCAAGACTCGTCAGTTGCCCGTTTCCTCCGTGACGAGCGACCGCCGTCTACTCACAGTGCAGCAGAGTACCCAGCATTGTATCCTTGCTGTGAGTAGAAGCCACAGATCAGCGTATGAGAAGTGCACCCCTTTGATCAAGCGTCCCGCCACGGCCACTCCGCGTCCGCACACGGCCCGGCGTCGGGTCCTCGAGGCCACCAACACGCACCTGTGTATACGACAGCGAGCTCTTGTAGAGTGTTGTTATGCTCAGTGCCGCCGCTGTGTACCATGTCAGCACTCTGCAAGTATCGGCTGCGCCATGAAAGGAGAGCGGGGCGACGACGGTGGCGAGCTCCCCGCCGCCACCCTCTGATTGCGCGCGCGACCGCTCTCGTCCGCCCTGCCCGTCTGCCCTGGGGCTTTGACTCACCTCTGAACTTTGCGCCCATCTCGCGCTCAGCATCGGCGAGGTCGGGCGGGAGGGTGGATCCAAGGCCCGAGAGATCCATGGTGGGTGATGTGGGGGGTGTTTGTAAGAGGGAGTTGGTGATGAGGATGCATAGAGGACGCTGAAGGATTTGGGTCAAACAGCGCAGGAAGGGAAGCTGGGCCGCGAGCGGAGATCCTGCAATCTCCGTTGGCATCCCCGCCTCTTCCAGCTTCAAGCAGCTTCAAGATTGTTCGTTCATGACGCACTTTTGGGCTGTAAAACTGGACGTGCCCGCAGATTCTTCATGAAAAGCTAATATACAGTCGCATACGCTATGTCTGTACAACGCACACCTGCGTCTCAGCTATTAGTTCCCAATTCCACTCGAACCATCACCACCACTGGCTCCCGCCTTCTCCCAAAGCGGCCTCCCCTACGCCGCCATGTAGCCCGGCATATACTCCTGCGACCCCTCTCAAATGTCACCTGTCTCAAATGTCACCTCTCCTGACCGCAGCTCGAGCCATGGCCTCCCTCGACCTTACCCCATCTTCCGGCTCTTCTCGGACGTCAGGAAGAGGTGCCCCGCCCACGGGCACTGTGGCAAGCCAGGCCGATGCAACGGGGTCGTCCCGGTGGAACGACCGCCCGACGTCGTAGGGCAGTTGGTGATATGAGTGGCCGGATGCGGTACTGCGTCGAGCGAAGTGGAGTGTAAGCTCAGTAGACGATGATGTGGCAGGCGAAAGAGGAAGCTTACTAGGTATCATACTGGACAGGCCTCCCCTCGTGTTCCGCAAACGCCGCCGCAAGACCTCTGCCGCCCGCCTCTCGCCCCGCCGTGGCGACATGACTCCTAGGCCACGCCTCATTCCCTCCCACATGTGTCACCTCTATCCCTCCTCCCTCGTCTGGCCCGAGTGGCCTCCTCTCAAACACTCTGGAAAGCGGCGTGATCATCCTGTCCAGCTCTTGGCGCACCGGCCACGGGAAGCCACCGAACAGGTTGTCAAAATCGTTGAGGATGGCGGGGATGTTGGGTAAAGGAATAGGAGGGCGGAGAGAGCGGCTGTCATTGAGGATCGCGATAGGGAGACGGGTATGGGCTTGGCCGGTGACGCCGCTGGTGTGGGCAGTAGTAGGAGATGTGGGCGTGGGAGGTGCCTCGTTGGCGAAGACCTCGGGAGGAACAAGCGGTCCCGGGTTCGCTTGACGTTGGACTCGCCAGCACCTGCGATCATCTTAGCTCGAGCTGCAACCAGTTGTTGTAATGGGAAACTTACTCAAGGCGGGTGTTCCAGTCCTCCTGATCGGCCCAGTCCCCTTCCTTCGTCCTCTTGTTCTCGATCCACATCCTGATCATGTTCTCCAGGTTTCGAGCGGGTGTGAGTGGGTTTCGTGTGTCGATCTTCTGGCGGCACGCGGGGCAATTGATGGGCTCGTAGGCGTTGGCCTAAATTAAACAAGTCAGCAGTGAAGGCTATGGTGTGTCATAGACAGCCACACTCACTCTGGTGTAGATCCACATCACTGCACAGCCACCACACATCGCGTGACCACACGGCGTGATCTGGTGCGGCGCCACCCTACGTGAAGCTCATGTCAGCCGCTGCATCCAACCCTGTATTAAGCACACAAAAGCAGACATAAGACTCACATGATGCCCATGCACACTTGACAAGTGATCTCTTCCTCAATGCGATCCGCAAACGCGTCCCTCCTCTTCAGCCCCTCAACGGGCTTGCGAGACCGCCCGCTAGCACGGGAGCCGCTCAAGCTAGGAGCGGCGCTGGCCATCTTCGCCTTGTTTTCCCGGACCTTCTCCATGACCGCCTTGGTAGCCTCGTCGTCTTCCTCAGAGACAACAGCCAAGGCGCGCGCACTTCGGACGTATGCGCCTGCTCCTCGCGCCGGGCGAACGGGGGGGTCTGGCGCACGCTCCGGCGGCGGCTCGCGGCGCCTATCGCCTGTACCTTCACGGGCCACATCGTCCTCCGCGGACGAGTACAGGCTCCCTCGCACATATTGTCCAGGGACTGTTCTGTGACGGTAGGGCGCGGTCCCGCGGGCCATGTATGGGCCGAAGTCGCGGGGATAGGTCTCGGCTGGAGGCATGACGGGGAGTGCCGTGGGCGGAGGAGGGAGGGGGGCGTTGTGGTGTGGTTGGGGGTATGTAGTGTCAGGACGGGGAGTGGGAGGAGGGACTGGGTGAGAAGAGGGATTGTGAGTGATGTGTCGTGGAGGATACGAAGGCTGGTAACGGGCGTGGCGGTCTTGCCGAGTGTGGGAGGTAGGCGGGCAGGTAGATGGATGCTGAGAAGGTGGTTTGTGGGGAGCTTGCAGCGGTGACCAAGCTGAAGGTGGTCCTGCAGGACCTGTCACCGGCGGTACGCAGTACGATTGGTAGGGATGGTACGGTGTTCGGAGGTATGGCTGGGAAGAATACGGGGCGCCGTAAGGCTGCTGGTAAGGTGCCTGCTGTAGAGCCTGGTAAGGCGGCTGCGGGGCCTGGTAAGGATGGTGAGGAGGGAGGGGGTTTTGGTAGGACTGGCTGCCAGCAATAGAGGCGGGGGGGAGAGGGGGGAGAGGTCGATCGAGATATGCGGCGTGAGACGACATGCTGCTGGAGGGATGGACGGGGAGGTAGCCGGCGAACCTGCTCATCGTGGCTGTCGATATAGTCGACCGGGTGGTTGGTGTGTGGATTGCGGCGCCTATACCGCGTGGCTGACGGCGAGAAGCATGATGAGTGTGTATGGGGACTGGGTGGGTGATGATGTACAGTGGCGATGATAGATGTCGTGCGTTATAGATGTCGTGCGTGGGAGAGGGTGGACGACGCCGGCCTTTGGTGACGACGGCGGGGAGCTGAGCTGAGGAGGAGGGATGGGTCGCCGGGCGGATCTCGGAGGGCAGAAGGGCCTAGAAACGTCTCTCCTTTGTTGTGATGTATTGCGAATGAGGCAGCCGAGTATTCGCTTGGGAGAGGATATAACTGACGAGGACAAACACGTAGAACAACAACAGCAACACACACTCTCCTCCTCGTGCTCATCCAAGAGAGCGAGTGTCGCCTAGCGCGGAGGCCGCCGCGAACGATAGCCGATGATGACGACCGATGGATGCTGCTGCTGAGCCTCCTGCTTCGCTAATCCTCTTCCATCTCATCTACATGCATAACATCCTCACATACACTGCACTTGCGGCTACTTGTGCTGCTACTACTTCTCAGCCGATGTCCATCGAAGCCCATCATGCTGACGCTGATCGCCGCCCGTCTTAGCTTTCGTCATATCAGTGCCGAGATAGTCCGTCGCTGCCCCCCTCCTCCTTGGCTCGGCTCACATATCGTACCTCTACTCACCCACATAACCTTACTCACTCTTTGCGGTGTGAGCCGCTCGATAATCTCCATCCTGGATTGTACCCTCTTTTCTACATACCACTCACGACAACCCCAACCTTTCACTATTCCAGCACAACCCCAGCTAGGCCCCCGCGCTCGTCCGATACTCATCGCATCTCGCCGATCGTTCCTTTACCGGTCCCGTCCTATCACACAAAGGTCGAGCTTCACTTTAAGCCCCTCTTCCACCGTGCGAAGACTCGGAATGACGATTCGCGGAGCGCCGAGAGATGACTATTCGGATTTCTGGCCCGCGTGCGGGCGGGAATGTGCGGCCCAGAAGTGAGAGGGTACCAAAGGGATGAACGGAGAGCGTCCCAGGGGAAGGTGCTAGGTGTGTAAGATTGCAAAACCTGGTGGCAAGATCGGTGGGTGAATCACACACTAAGCGACTTCTCAATCCGCTGTACTGTTTACAGACTCGTACAAAAGGGGCGTCGGCTCAGCACCGCTTCCCAGGGGCAATAGCGTTTGAACCACGTCTTCGAGTGGAAGAGATAATTCGATAGTGCCGCATCATCACCACTTGCCACCTACCGTCAAGCTTTACCTGTAGCCTTACCGATCTTTGAAAGCCTTATGGGTAATACCAGTCAACATGACCTGTACATGACGGGAGGCGGGGGTGGTGCAGCAAGGCAGCCAAACTTCCTCCAGAAGCTATATGCGTCAGTATCCATCTATGCCATTTCGTGTCATCGTCGAATCGTTGCTGATAGCCTTGTCGTGGCTTCTCTCTCTCTCTCGCACTGAGCACGTTCAGTTTCCTATCCCTCCATCCCCATCCGTGCCCCGACATCATTTACTGGGCGTCAGACAGTCGACAGCTGGTGATCGCTCAGCCAGATAGGGTGCGTGGATCGCTGCCGATCAACTGAAAGGATAATAACGCTCACCTTTGCGGTCTTCTGCTTGTTGACACAGCTCGTGAAGGAGGTGCTACCAAAGCTGTTTAAGCACGACAAGCTGGCATCATTCGGGAGACAGCTGAATGTGAGTAGTGTCACAATCGGTCTTGTTCCACTCCTGCTGACGACTGCCAACGAAGATCTATGGGTTCTCAAGACTCTTTCCCGGCCGCCAATTCAAAGATGCGAGCGGCAACGTCTCAAACGCCAGTGTATGGGCTCGTAGGTGCACAATCCTCGAACTGTAGTCACTTGGCTGATCATCTACAGACCCTACTCTTCACCGTCTATCCACTCCCGACGAGCTCAACACCATCAAACGCCGCGCCCCACCCAAGCTCGTCCGTACCCGTCGCCTTGCAAGTGGCGAGGTAGTGCGCACCAAAGCCGGTCCCGCCGTGCTCGAGAAGGCCCGTGAGGTGCGTGAGGTCATGCGTGAGGGGCGACGCCGAAGGGTACAAGCCTGGGCTGGAGCAATCGACGATGGTGACAGTGGGGAGGAAGGGGGTTCTCCCATGAGCTGCTACCAAGATCAAAGCCAGAATGGCGATGAAGATTACTCGAGCCAATTGCAAAGCCCTCAGGCGTCGACGCCAATGCAGTTGAACTCACCATTCCCTCCGCTTCACCTCCCACAGATGCAGCAGGTTCGCAACCAGCAGATGATGCACCACCGTCTTTCGGACATTGCCGAGTTTCCGGAGGGTGAATCTGCGCGCGCCGCGCCACAGAACCAGCCAGGGTCAGTTGGGGAAGGATGGAACAGTTCCCCGGACTTTCAGTTTCGCCCAGAGCCACCTGCACTGCCCCAAGAGCAAGCGACAAAGATGATGGTCTCGCCCCCGCTAACACCAGCGAGGCCATACCAATCGTGTCCGGCTTCAATTCACACCTCGCCAACGATTCTTCCTCAGACTCCCGCTGACTGGAAGAGGTTTCTCTCGTCGGGCAACATGTCGGCTTTTCGACCCAACGGTTTGAAGATCGACACGGCTTTTGCAAATCTCAGTACTAAGGCTGAGCCCGTTGGAGCTTACAGCCATAACCCTCGTATCGCTGCACCAGCTGCTCTGCCCCCCTTCTCTGTCGCAAATACGACAGCGCCGTCTAGCGTATTCGCACAGTCGCCCAATTCCCTTTTGCTCTCAACACCACTGACTTCTCCCCGAGGGTACTTCTCATCGGCCAGCAATACTGTGCCATCCAGCTACGCTTCCACACCTCTCCCCGCCCCGGAAGGTCTGGAGTCCTCGGGTGGTTGGGCTTTCCCGCCGTCCAACACTGTACCCCCGCAAGCGAACGTGAACACGCAACAAGGCCAAGTGAGCGGTGCCGGGAATTCAATGAACGGTACGATAGATCCGAGGTGGATAAGTCCCGTTGGGAGCGTCTGGTCCACCCCTAGTGTCACACGTGCTCCATCACCGGTACATCCCGTGACTCAGAGTGTTCATATGACGTCCCCGCTCCAGCAGCAATCCTCGCTACAGTCGCATGAGCAATGTTTACCCGAGCCAGACCTATTTGAGCAGCCCGAAGAGTCTCTCCAACAAATGGAAACGAAGCTCGTGCCGCCACCGTTTCTATTTGGTGGCAATACCCAACAACGACAGCCACTCGCGTCGCCAATGGGGGACGTGAGCTTTGCCAACGGGCAGATGAACTCGGAGCAGGGGTATGTGAACCATCATGCCACGAGGAAGGCGAAGACACCTTCACAAAGCACCCAGACGAGCGCTAGCCTCAATAGCATGTTCGCACCGGGGGATAACACGAATGTGTTCGGGTTCAAGCCTCTCATGAGTGGGCAGACGTTCCCTCCGGAGCGTCGTGCAGTGCCAATGTTCAGTCCACCACTGGTGCTTACCAGCCCAAATCAACCAAACAACAACGGGGGGTTCCCATTCCCGAGCTCGAATCAGCAGATGAACATTGCAAACAGCATGTCAAACAATGGTTTGTTCACCATCACTGGTTCTCCCAACAGCAACAACAGAGATGGGGGACTAATACATGCGCTCTCACCGAACATGACCACACCAATCCCATTGAATTTAAATCCCACGCACGATCAGAAACCTTCCCTTGGATTCCTACCGCCTAGCTCGAGCTGGTTCCATCGCGTATTGATGGACGGGGCCACCCAGCTGTAAGATTCCAATGAATAGTGAAGCTGCGCTCTCATGTGGTGAGCCTGCAACGTTGATATGCAAGAGGGAACAAACGCCGAAGACATGGCGACAAAAACCTGTTGTTGCAGATATGTAGCTCCACCAATAAACCACAACTCGATCAACAATCTTTCACTTCCCCAGTCAACCATCGCGCGTTTGTAACAATCACACGAGACAGAAGCAATACCTCCCGTAAGTAGCCGCCTAGAAGGACACGGTCAGGTTGTACATCATAACATACGTCAGATATCATATGCTGGTAATCAGCGGGAAACAAGCTAAAGAATATCAAAGAATGGGTTAACGATAACCAAGATATGGGTTGTGGATTCTATATGAATGAAATGTGATCTCGATGATGGAAATGTGTCATGTGGGTCGTGGTCAGTGCAAGTCTAGCTTCTAGCTGTTAAGCTTCGAACCACGGTACCCCGCGATCCCGCCTCCCCTCGCGGGTCTGCAGCGGCACTTCCTCCTCTCGAACATCCTCCTCCTTCTCGTCATCCCCCTCATCCCCCTCGTCGTCGCTCTCACTCTCGCTGCTCTCGCTGTTGTCGGCATCTGCACGCTCGACGCCGTAGCGGAGTTCCATCGTCAGATCCTTGAGCTTCGCGTATGCCTTCTCGTCGTGTGCAAAGAAGTGCCCCGGTCGCTTGTCCAAGCTGCGTATACCCATCGCCTGTCAGCTTCACATCTCTGCCTGTCAATCAACGGCGGGTAAGATCAGAGCTCACCGATCAACACGCCCAGCAAGCGGCCACACAGCCCTGACTACCCCCCATGCCGTCACACGCGACTCGCCACGGAAGAACAGATCGAACAAGTTGCGCCGCCACCCGAGATCGTAGACGTTGATCTCGCGGGCTTCCCAGCGAAGGCGCTGACGCTCGCGGCGGGTGAGGAGGTGGTCGGACTTCCAGCGCGGGGGACTGGGGCGGGAGGCTGCGGAGTAGGATCCGGTTGGGGATGTGGAGGGTGGGGCGGCGTGGGAGGTGGGCAGTTCATCGAAGAGGGCAGTGGGGTAGGCATGGGTGATATTCTCAAGGGTGGTCATGTTGTGTCTAAAGAGGCTTCATGGTTAGCGTAATGTCAAAGATGGCCAAGGCAGTTGCGAAACTCACGCAGCAAGCCACCAATGGAAGCATGCCAGACCGCCCACAGAGAGGGTCATGAACGCGCCCATGACCGTCAGCATCATAAACACTGCTGGGGACAAGCCAATGTCATCCTGCCCAAATATATATCAGCTGCCGAAACGCAGGAGCGTACAACACAGCTCACCGCCCAAGTCCCGATATAAGCCGATCCGCCCTCGATAGCCGTCCCGTTTGCCTCGAGCTGTGTATGCGATATAGCGGCGTCGGGGTCTTTGAAGAAGCGGCATGACTCGTATCCAGCTTCGAAAGTGGCGTAGGCTCCAAGGAGGGTGCCATAGGAGATGAAGAGGAGGAAGGGTTTATCTGGATGTTTAAAGGGCATCAGCGTAAGGTTGGTGGTCGATGGGCCATCCACTTACAGTTATGGTAACCGACACAAGATCCAACCCATGGACAATGGTGGTCCACTGTGCCATAAGCGTCAGCCCCGGTCCGCTTGACAGACAGCACACTTCCCGACCAGACTCACTCTTCAGTACACACTGATCGCAGTGCCGACAGTGGTGACACCTGTCCGGCTTCCACCCATCACACTTCTTGCACCACCTCGCTCCACCCGTGCTGCTCTTGGCCATCAAGCTTCGGTTTTCCCCATCCCCACCTCCAAGTAGGAACGGTGCTTGCTCTTCCCTGCCCAGTCCGTCCGTCCTCACGCCTGATTCCTTCGCAAACATCGCAACCGCCTCATCCTCCCGGATATCAGTGTCCGCCTCTCCAGCCGCTAGAGCAGTGGCGGGACTCCAAGGCGCCGCGCTGAGAGGGAACGGGGAGTATTCCGACTCATCGCTCGCCACTCCCGTGTCTGCGCTGTTGGTAGTGCCCGCCGTCGACGGCCCTCGTGGGTAGCGACTGCCGCTGGGTAGGGGTAGAGGGGAAGGGCGGTCTTTGGTTACGCGAGTGGATACCCATTGGGAGTTGCGCAGATATCGAAGGGGTACGTCGTCGTCATCCAGCTCGCAGTGTCTTTCAGACACATTGGGAGTCGGTGACGAGTGGAAGGTGGAGGCGGGGAGAGGGGATGGGGGTCGGCGAGCAAGAGGCGGCGCCAGTTGCTGGTCGGGAGCGCCTGGGGAGCGGGTGGATGCCGTGATGAGGGATATGAGGGTCATGAAGAACAGCACGTTATATGTGATGGCTCTGTAGCAGAACTGCTAGGTCAGCCGGTGAAACTCTACGGCTACAGCTGCATGATGGTCCGCAGCGTAGCGGTGCGACACTGACAGTTCAAAGAACCTCGTGACTTCACGCCGCTTGATGAGCACCTCCCCCAGGGTGATGAAGAGGGTGAAGAGAGTCCATGTGCTCCACAAGATGATATAGCTGACTGCCAGTCGCTGTGAGCTATAGTCATGGGTGCGAACCCGACACTCAACTCACAGAAGAGGGGAAGCCTGGCGAGGAACCTGTCCAAGCCGCGCTTGCGCCCAGTGCCATTCCGTGCCGTCATTGTTGTATGCGAGTGGGCGTGTGCATGTCTGACGTTTGCCCTCTTGCTTTCTTAGTAGCAGTGCCGCCCCGTTGTTGCTGAGATCAACTCGCAGCGACGCATAAAGGATGCCATCACGCCGGGCTCACTCTTTTGACCACACACAGGCCGACGGCCATCACGGACGCGTGGCTTTGCAGATTACGTAACCTTCTCTTCACGCGGCGCCGACACAAACAAACAGTCTCCACACACAGCTGGGTGTTTCTCTACATCTCCCCCCCGGGATCGATATAAACAACACACCCACCACGATGGCCATATCATCCCCATCGACACATCCACCCAAGCACCGCGGGGCACTCAAAAAGTCCCGCGTATCAGACGTCTACGACCCCTCTCTCCAGCCCTCCAAACAGAACGGCAACCACCTCCCTCCCGCCATGAACGACGACGCAGCCGAAAAGGCAAAGCGACGCAAGTCGGCCCACTTCAAGGACCTGGCCGTGGAGGGCAGGGAGAAGAACTCGGGCAAGGACAGGACGGCGTCGGGCCAGCAGCAGCACCAGGGGATAACGCAGCAGCAGAGGAGGGCGAAAAGGCTGTCGGCTGTGGAGCCCAGTCTGCCCGTCGTCAGCATGGAGGTGATGAACACCAACTTTGAAGAGTGGATGAAGCTCGCCACCGACAATGTAAGCTGCCAAGCAACTATTCTGGACCAAGGTAGCTGACCCCGTCTTCTTCGTTCCACAGAAAATCACCGCCAACAATACCTGGAACTTTGCCCTCATCGACTATTTTGCCGACCTCACCCTTCTCCGCAACGGCCCCGACGATCAGAGCATCAACTTCCAGAAGGCTTCGTGCACGTTGGACGGGTGTATCAAGATCTGGACCTCGAGAGTGGATAGTGTCGCGACTGAGACGGGGAAGCTGCTCAGTGGTCTGGCCGGAGGTGAGTTTATCGACGCGAATGGCGTCGTCCCCATCGGGCATAGACTGACATGCTTTTTCCAGCACCGGAAGATGATGCCGGGGAGGGTGGAGATGGGGATGAGGAGGAAGGCGGCGAGCCCAAGGCCACCCGCAAGGTAAGCAGCGCCACGATGTCCCGGGGCTTTCACTGACAAGTCGCTCGATTCACAGACCGCACGCTCAGAAGCTACCCTCGCCAAGTCATTCTCCCAGCTCCAGGTCAAGAAGTTTGACCTCGAGTTCACCGTCGACCCGCTCTTCAAAAAGACGTGTGCGGACTTTGACGAGGGCGGCGCGATGGGCTTGTTGATGAACCACTTGAGCGTGGATGGCAAAGGCCGAGTGGTGTTTGATGCTGGGGACGCGGGCGCGGAGGATGACGATGAGGATGAAGCGGAGCTGGAGGAGGACGAGAAGGTTGAGTTGGGGAAGCTGAGAGGTGAGTCCGCTTGGTAACAGACATAGAGACCTCACTGACATCCATCTCAGAGTTCATTCCCTCGGTCGACGCCGTCAAGTCCCTTGCCATCTCCGACACCCTCTCCTCCTTCCGCTTCTCCTCCGACCCCGCCGACACCCCCGACTTCTCCACCATCCTGGGCCTCAGGGACTCGTTCCAAGACGACGACGACGGAGGCTTCCAACATGACGCGTACGACGACTACCCCACGGACTTCCCAGCTGGCTCGGGCGAGGCGCACGATTTCTTCGGAGACGAGAATTTCGACGCGGCGCCCATGGGAGGCGGGTTTGATGACGACATGTCGATGGCTGGGGACGACGTTGAGGCTGGGGAGCGATACGGTGGTGCTGGGGGATCGCTCGCGATGGCCGGGCCAGGGGAGAGGCTCGGGCCGTTCGACCCGCGGAGGCAGGGTGGCGGGGAGCTGGTCATGGCTTTCGGGGGTGGTGGGGACGACGACGAGGGGATGTTTGACTACTTTGATAAGGGGATGGGGAAGGCGTGGGCGGGGGCGGAGCATTGGAAGCTACGAAAGGTGTCTCGGAAGGGTGAGCTTCCCCGCTCCAAACTGCCACTGTCCGCGAAGCTCGGTTCTGACTTGACTTTTGCAGACGCTACCGTCCCAACCGGCACCAAGACGACCAAGGCTGCCAAGGCAGCATTCACCATCGACTTTGCCTCACCATCCACCGCCGCTACGTCTTCAAAGACCCTCTTCGCACCGGCTACGCGCACGTCTATCGCCCTGCCGGCCACACGCGGCACCTCAAAGTCGGCAAAGAAGGCGGCGAAGAGGAAGGAGGAGTGGTTGTTGCCGGATGATATGCACTTCAGCAGTCAGCAGCTACTGAGGCTCTTCTTGAAGCCCAAGTTCTCGGTGAGTGTGCTTGAGTCTGTTGAGTAGAAACCGGGTCGCTGACGAGAGACGGCAGCTTCGGGTAAGGAGGACGGCACAGGCTGCACAGATGGCTCGTGAGTTGCTGCGTTTGGCGTCGTCGATCATGGGCGAGCTGACTCGCACGCATAGAAAACGAGAACGGCGAGATCGACGAGAACTTCTGGGCTCAGGCTGCTGCCGAGAGAGAGGAGGACGACTTCCCCATGATGGGAGGTACGTGTCTGTCCCTTCGTCTACCCTTGGTCTTTGCTAACTCACGGCTCAGACTTGGAGTACGAGTCCAACCCCGCCCCCTTCGAATCCCAATTCTTCCACGACGATGCCGACGACGCCTTTGTCGACGACGCTCTCGACGCTGTCGGCCCTGTCGACCCGGGTGAGGTTGACGACCTCTGGGCTGCGACACAGGGAACGGAGTTGCGCAAGAGCCGGCCGGAGAACGTCAACTTTGCAAAGAAGGCGAAGCGAGTAGACGTCAAGCGTCTCAAGGACGATATCTGGACGGGGCTCAAGTCGCTCGTACCGGCGGAGGCGGACCCGGCGGCGTCGTCAGAGGATGAGGCGCCGCCGGCCACGCCTACTATCGTCGAGCCCGTCAAGACTTTCGACACCATCATCCAGTCCCTTCGCCAATCGTACCCCACGGACAAGATGTCGGAGATCTCGACGTCGTTCTGCTTCATCTGCTTGCTGCATCTTGCCAACGAGGAGGGGCTGGCGATTGAGACGGCGAGGAACGACGGCAAGGATGGAGAGGACGTTGGGTGTCAGGGGATGGTGGCGCTGGAGGATGTTGTGGATGACGGGTTGGTCAGGAACAGGATGGACCAGGGAGAGCGGAGGGACAGGATCGTGGGGGAGCTGGAGGCTCTTAAAGTGTACAAGGTGAGCCACCATCCTTTTCGCAATGCGTACAATTGCTGACAGGAGGGATGCGGCAGGATCACAATGCTGGGCGGGCGGCATAAGTCAAGGAGGGCTGTTCTGAGTACGTAGTGCAGATAGGCTGCTGCGATAGTGTACTGTTTTTCTTCGTTGCTATGCATCTGGGCATGAGTGGAGGCATATGCAGTTCAAATGATGAGGTGGTGGTGCTTCCTTCGGTATGAGCTCCGAAAGCCCAGCAGCCACCAAAGCAGCCGACTTTGACCGGCGAGTTGATAAGCGGCGCGTTCTTCGTCGTCTTCGCCGTCGTTCCTCTCGGTCGTTGTTGACGTCCGCCGATCTGCTCCATCGGTCCATCCGTCTCTACTTTTCATCTGCATACTCTAGCCACAACTCCACGTATACTCCTGTAAGATAGCATGTCCTTACCGCAACCCATCTTCCCTGAAGCGGGCCCTTCCACCGACCTCTACCGCCCATCGCTCTTCGACCTCCTCGCCCAGGAGCAGTTGCGCGACCTCTTTCACCCCGTCGTTCGCTATGTGCTTTCAGTGAGTAGTTCGCATAGCTTCATGGTCTTTAGGGGCTTGCTGACGTGTGTGATCCGCTAGTACTTTGCCCAGCGATACCCACGGTATCTCCTGCGGCTTCTGAACCACCACGAGGAGTCATTTGCCTTTCTCTTGCTCCTTGTCGAGCGACATCATCTCAAGCGCCATAGTGAGACTTCGCCCTTCGCTGCATATGGGCTCTGCTCACAAGCTGACCACGTATTCATCAACAGATGCATCCATCTCCGAACACTTCTACTCTCTCCGCCTCTCCCCTTCTTCCCCCTTGCCCACCCCGCGCCTCTCGCAGATCGAGCCCCCGCCTGCAAGCCGGCGGAATCTGAGCCGCAGGCAGCGTTGGGCGATGCTCCTCTTTCTTGTGGGAGTGCCGTATCTACGTGCTAGGCTGCAAGACTACTACGAGAGAATGGGCGGGGGGATAGACGAGATGACGGGCGAGGATCTGCCTTCTGGGGCTGTCAGCCGCGTGAGTTATTTTCCTCCCCTTTTCATAGGCGAGCGACTCGCTGACTATGACCCAGTCTCAAAAGGTGTTCAGGAAGGTATACCCGTATGCCAATTTGGCACTGGATGTCACCTTCCTCGGATACGACATCGCATACCTCTTCGAGAAGACTAACAGTTACCGACCATGGCACACTTGGCTTGGGCTCAGAGTCACCAGGCGAGGACCTGAAGACGAGGTGCGCTGCGATGCGTTGCTATGCGGTGTGCAACAACTGATAATCTATCGACGCATACAGGAATCACCAAGCACCTCCCTTCTATCGCGGCTACCCCCGCTCCTCCCTCCCCTCCTCCTCCTCCTCAAGCTGTCGCAATGGTGGTACTCACCGGCATCACCGCGGGCGATATCCCCCCTCACTTCGTCACAGCACAGTACCGCAGCGACACATGCGGGAATACTTCCGCCGAGGGCTCTACCGATCTTACCCTCTAGCGGCATCCTGCCAGCCTCTTCATCTAGTACACCTCCCGCGGCGCCCGGAGAGTCTCATGAGGGGGGCAAGGAGCAAGACGCGCTGGGGGAGGATGGTGTCGCGGCCGAGACGCGGTATGAGGTGGGGAAGGAGACCTATGGACTATGTCCCTTGTGCGGCAAGAAGTGGCAGAACCCGGCGGTGCTGCCGAGTGGATGGGTGGTGTGCTGGCGCTGTGGGTGGGACGCTGTCGAGGGAGAAGACGAGGACGACGACTCGGGGTACGAAGACGATTACGACATCGTGAGCGACCAGGGGGAGAAGGCAGAAAAGGAGACAGTTTCGAGCGAGGGGAAGGTCAAGCGGAGGAAGGGTCGGTGCCCTATCACGGGTGTGCCAGTGGGGCCAGGAGAGCTTCGCAGGGTGTTGGTATGAGCCAAGGTATAATGTGAGTCAGATTGAGCATGGAAGGAAAGGCGGTATGATGTGAGTCAGAGTGAGCACGGAAGGAAAGGCGGCTGACGATCTTGCGTACAATGCAGTCTTCCATATTATCGATGCATCATACAGGCAACACAGGATCTGTCAGTCAAGCAGCTACGGGACCACGCGCGCTAGTGAAGAGGAAGGCCGAGGTGCAGGGAGAAGAAAGATGTTCACAAGAAGCCCAGAAAAGACGGAACTATCCACATAGGGAGGAGGAGAACACGAAGCCGGTCACTCCGAGTCGGAGCTGATGGCAGAGGAGAAGGAGTGGGATCGTGTGATAGAGATCTGGCAAGGTGGGTTGTATCAGCTTCCTGTCTATATCAACCACCATGTGCTGACAAGCGACATACCTTCCAGTCGTCTCCCTCAGCGTCGAAGAATGTCAGCTTCACAAACTTGAACTTCAGGTGCTAGTCAGCTTCGATCGATGGAGATGCCACAACGATAGGCCAACTCACGCGAGCGTCATCCTTCATGGCATTGAGCAGGTCCTCGGCATGTTGAGTGGTCATGGTGAGGTCCCTCCCATTGAGACGGATGTTCCCGCCGGACCAGAGGTCGATGGTGGAGCCGCCCTGTGTATGTCACGGTAAGCCGACGTCTCGCCACTCGTTAAGATAGGGAGATCCGCTTACGTGGTGGTTCGCCAGCCTGTCGATCATGTCATCCGCCGAGCGGGAGTAGGCCGTCCCAGCCGAGTCGGTGGAGGTTGTGGAGGTGGCCGAGAAGACGGAGAAGGAGCGAGCGAGCTTGGTCAAGGGCAGGATGGGGATGTTGATGTCGGAGACGGTGGTGAGGGCCTTGAGGGCAGGGCGAGCGGGGAAAGGCTGGGACATTGTGGTGGGGGTGTTGGTGGTTGCGGTGGTAGTGGTGGCCTATGTGGTGAGGTGAAGATGGGGAGCTGGAGATGGAGTGTGAGTGCGATGCGATGGCTGTTGCTTATGAGCTGGGGGTTCACCTTCATCTCTCAGATGCCAGCTATTTATCTCTTTCACATCTGAGCTCTCCGGTCAGCTCGGCGGCAACCCATCAATTCCTCATCGCAATCTCCCATCACGCCCCGCGCATCTCCACACACCACCGCACAGACGGGACAACCCTTTCCCCACTCCGCTCTAGACCGTCTATCGGAGTGGCGTCTAGCCCGGGAGCGTTTATCACGAGTGCATGCACTGGCGCATGAAGCGGCGGAGTGGTCATTGGCGCGGTCGGAGGAGCGGAGGGGGATCGGGGGGACCTCAGGTGCTATCTGAGAGGCCGAAGACGGCGTGATGCGAGATGATGTGCCTGTGTGTGTGGGGACGCCGGGGGCGGAAGAGAGCGAGGCGGGGGAACACGCGGTTCGACACGGAGGCAATGTGCTAGGCCATGCATGCAATAGAAGGCGGGGGAGCATGGGGGAAGGCATCTAGGGTGGTCTTGGAGATCCTTCGCTAGGCAGCTGTGGAGTGGGAAAAGAAGATGCAAGCACTCGGGCAATCGCCGTGCGTGGTGATGTCGTCGGTCCGCTGCCGTCGCGTGTCGTCTTATCATACCACGATCCCGCGTAGTAAGGGCACATAAGTTTATCATCACTGAATACGATATTCACAGCACTCAATGCTTGGGAGAACAATAATGGCCATCAGATAACAGTGATATCTCCGATCAATGTGTGTGTTCGATGCCACCGGCCCCTGTCTTCCCCTCAATTCAACCAGTCATCGGCGCGGCAGCTCTTGCGATGAGGTCCTTCAGGACACTGGCTGGGCCTCTCCAGACAACCTCCTAGATCTGATCATATGCATGCAGCCAGGATCTGACATGCGTTCTCACTTGAGTATCCAACGGAAAGCCGAGTGCCCAGTATTCAGTACACACACCGGCCGAAAGGACGGCCATCGATCAACGACGCGCGCGCCGATGATGCCGGTTCAGAATGGGGGTGTCATGCGGCACAAACAAGCACGCCTGTTGCCACATCGTGCTGAACTCCGGTCATACATGGAGTGCGGGCTGACGCATGCGGGTAAATCTTGTGCCGGTGGGCGCAAATATCAGACACACGTTGCGGGATGCCACGGCGTCTATCGCTAAGGAGCGGGTGTGGTGGTGGTGGTGGTGGTGGTGGTGAAGAAGCAGAGTGGCGATGTGGAGGCACACTTGCCCCGCTCCGTCATACGTCCGGCGGCCAGCACATAGCATGTTTATGACACAAGATGTCGTCGATACTGTACAGTCAATGCATACTACAACTGCAACATCAATGCTAGATCGTATCAACACGCCTCCTGCGCTCTCTCGGTCACGTCATGCGAGCGCTGACTCTGGCCTGCCGCTTCCCTGCCCCGCTCACCAGTCCCGCCTCAATCCTGCTCCCCAATCATCTATCAGCGCCTCTCCCAGTCGAGGCTATCAAAGGCGGCTCTTCATGCCCTTACCTGCCACCAGATTCTTGCTAGCCCCGGGGCTGGCCCCAAGCTGATCGGCGGCGCCGTTGGAGGCGAGCGAGGCGGACGAGGGGGATGAAGGGAGGGGGCGGAGTCGGGATTGACGGCCGGCCATAGGCTCGAGCTATCGCACGAGTCAGCGAGGCAAACAATTACGTCTCGCACAAGGACGGCAGTACTCACTCTCCGCTTGATCTCCCTGAGGGGCTTCGTGACTGGCTTCCAGTGCAAAATACCCTCCTTCAGATCCCGCAGCTCCCCCGGGAACAAGTCCTTAACCTCTGGCGAGTCTACCAATGCACGCATGATCCACGGAAGCTCAAAGTCGTTGCGTGCGTCTCGGGCGGTGAACGACTCGATTTGGAGTGGGGGGATGGGATGCTGCACAGGACCGGCGTAGAAGAGGTACTGGACTGCGAGGCTATAACACGATAGCTCCTCGTAGGGGGTGGAGTGACCGACACCTGTCGGGAAGAGTCAGCACCGCTCTACTCTACGACAGTACACTCAACACTCACCAGTCAAGCTGCCAGCTGTCGCCTCGCTCAAATGCTCGACTAGCCGCTGATCATCGATCCCCGCGTTGCGCAGCATGAACGCAAAGCACAGCAGGTTGGTCATAAAGTCCGACTGTGTGTATGATGCGCCGTCGACGTACAGCGCACGCAGGAGGAGGGGGTGGGTGGCTGCGCTGAATGACGAGCCGTAGATTGGCACCTGTGCGACCTAGTCAGTTTCAAGACATGTATCTATGAGTGACTCTACTCACAACTTGATCGTTCAGGGACGCAAGCAACACCACACGCACTTCATTCTCGAGCACCATCGACAGCGCCCGCTGATACGCCTGGCTCACCGCAGAGCCCGTATCCTGGAACTCGAACAACTCCCTCGCCGCCGCGTTCTCGAACCACTGCAGATACGGCTGGATCACCGAGCTGGTGCTGATCGAGTAGAGCGGGCCCAGGTGCACCCCACACATTGCCAACATCGCCACCTTCTGTCTTCCTCCCTCCGAACCACTTATGTGCGTCGAGAAGTGTCGACGTCCGCCTCGGCGTGGCTCCTCAGGAGGGACCACAGCGATGGGCCCGAAGGCCCATTCGCAACGCGACACAGCCTCTGCGTTGTGTGCAGTACGAATGTGGCCTTGTGCGATCATGCGGGAGATGAGGTGGGTGGTGACGATGCACCCTTGGGAGTGAGCGGCGAAGAAGATGGCGTCGGCGCGGCGGAGATCGTTAATCCACGCTGGGTTGGAGAGGTACGCCTTGTAAAGTCTTTTGGCACAGGTCAGCGTCAAGCATGCAACGACAGAAACGAGCTCACCTGTCAACTCGGGAATCGATTGTTCCCTCCCCCTCCAGCGGCATCAACGTTAACCGTATGTCGTCCACACCCTTCTCCTGGAAGAACTGCTTCACCGCCTGGCCCATCATGTTTGCGAACTTGACCGACGTTCCCGTTGGCTCGCCGATCACGGAGTTGAGCATCTTGGCCGGGAACCTGCAGAACTTGGTCAGTTCGGCCACATCACGCAACTTGATTCAACCCACCATCCGTGAACACCGACGACGACAACGCGCCTGACCGTCTTCCATCCATCGTCAGGAGTTCCAGCCCCGAGACCAATCCTTCTTGGCAGCTCTCTCCCAATCGTTCTCCCCTCCTTTCTACCCCTCGTCTCCGTCGCGTCCTCCGGGATACTCTCCGGCGTCGGCTTCGGCGCCGTATCCCCATAGACATAGCTCCCCACTGCGCCAAGCGCCCGCCAGGCAAAGCCGGTTGTCGTTGCTGTGATACCCTTACCGCTCGGGTTGACAGCGTCAGGCAATGTGGCTGGTGTAGGGAGGGGGAGGAATGACCGCGGTGGCCTATCGAATGTGTTGGCGAACGTGGGTATCACGAGGTTGGGCTGAGTCGCTGGCGCCTGGGGGTGGGGCAGCGCCGATCCTGCAACCCCTCCTCCGCCTGAAGTCGTCGCGCCGCCCTTGGAAGGTGATGTGCCCGGCTGCTCCAGTGACGAGCGCGCCTTGGGAGAAGCAGGAAAGGGGGATATGCTCCCCGCCGAGATCGTCGACGCGTTTGACAGCCGCTTCTTCCGCACATCCAAGTTCTGCGAGGCGCGAGGCGTGACGCTTTTCACCGACTCGGCCAAACGCACTTCCTTGCCCTTCCCACCGCTGCTACTCCCGCCGCCGCCCAAGGTCTGAGGGGGAGGCATGAGGCCATGAGGGGTACCCTCCTGCGCGGCGGGAAATTCTGGGTCCGCGGAGAAGTCCATTGTCTCGCCCGCCTCCGAGCTCCCCGTATCTACCGAGCCAGCGGATATCTTCTTTTGGCTCGCGCGAAATGCGAGGTAGCTGAGCCAGCCGGCCGCAGAGGAGCGACGGCTTGAGACGGAACCAGGCTGGCGGGAAGGGGAGGCGCTCCGGGAAGACACAGTGCCCGTAGAGGACTGGTTGGTGGCGGTGGCGGCGTCTGGGTGGGGAGCGGCAAGGGTAGAAGTATTGGTGGATGGAGCGGGGTTGGTATGGGGGGCGGGGTTGTGAGGGACGGCCTGTGAGAGTGTAGGCTGTGCCGGGACCGGTTTCTGGTCATCGGCAGGCGCAGTTGGTTCCACTTCCGTGGTTGTGGAATGAGTGGCGTTGGATGGGGATGGAATGGAGCGGCGCTGCTTGGGCTCCGGGACGACGAAGGAGTAGAAATAGGAGGACCAGTTGGAAGTGTGATCTGCTTGGCGTGGGGTCTCGTCGTCGTCGACCGTAGGGGCGTCCACAGTGGGCTGGGGGGCTCGGCGGAGAGGAGGAGAGGGGGGGTGAGATGTAGGCTGCGTAGAAGGTGTGGGCGATGCAGCAGGGGCTACGTGCAACGTCAGTATTAGCAAGTCCCACAAAAGAATGGCACCAGTGGCCCACTCACCCAGTTCAGACGGCATCGCACTCCCTCCCGCACTCTCTACAGGCGTGGCCGCAAGAGACCTGGTCGTGTCTTCCCGCGATGACGGCTGCTCAAGTCCTTGCTTTCCGTCTTTTGCAAGTCCCAAGTACCCTTTCCATGTCCTGGTACTCCCTGTATCCCCTCTGGGTACATCCAATGACGCCCTGCCCGGCTCATTCCCCTCGTGCTGCTTCTGCTCCTGCTGCACCTGACCTTGCTGCCCGTGCTCTTGCGACGCTGCTATGTCTACAGACGCTGGGGTGTGCACCTCAACAATGGCAGGGGGCTGTGTACCAGACGCCTCCACACCAGTTGTAACGTCGGCGGGAGCAGGCGCTGCCTTGGCAGAGTCGCTGTCTGCCCCCGTATCCGGCGCAGCTGCCGCGCGCTCTGGGCCGGGAGCCTTGGTCGCCCGAGAGAAAGATCTGGCCCACCAGCTCTGCGCCTGCTGGGCGTGCACGGTGGTGTCCTCGCTCACAGGCGGCTGATGCGCGGTCGCTGGTGGAGCGGCAGTGGTTTCTGGAGGAGGAGTGGAGGATGACGGGAGCGAAGAAGCAGGAGGAGCGGGTGGAGTTGATGGATGAGGGTGGTCGGGTGATGAAGAATGAGTGGAACCCGACACGGGGGCGACGGGTGGCGATGTAGTAGAGGGGGCTCCGTGGCCTGGAATAGCTGCTTCGCCCGGCTGCAGAGGCTGGTTGGTTGGCTCTGGCGACTCGGTCCGAACGACTTGCTCCTCGCTGCTCCCGTTCCAGTCTGCCCCACGTTCTTTGGCTTTGCCCTTGCCCTTGCTACCAGCCGACGACGAGCGCGGGAAAGACGGAGCCGGAGATGTCCACCTCAGCCACGAGCTGGACGACTTGGGATTCAGCTGGCGCTTTGCCACTGGAACGCTTTCGGTGCTGGACCTCGCAGGTTCCCGCGGAGCGGCCAAGGGCGAGAACGGCGCGGAAGAAGGCCCGGGTTGTGGCGATGACTCCCTTCTGCGACCCCTTCCATCTGCATTCACCTCCGGGATACCCTCCTCATCCTCCTCCTGGACTCCAAAGCTGGGGCTGGGGCTGCGGGGGCTCGCGAGCCCACTAGCCGTCCTCGTGGTCCGCACAGTGGCGTTGCTGGACCTCCGGCTTCTAAGCCCCATCTGCTTCCCGCCGAGGTCTCCATCCAGCTGGCGAGACAGTGATTGCTCGCTGAGCGCAGCAGAACGGGATGCACCACCCTGGGCGAAGACAAGGGAGACGGCCGTGTTGGACTGTGGGCGCGGGTTCGAGGGGATGCGAAGTGAGGGGGGGCGAAGGAATGAGGAGGCGGCGGAGGACTTGCGTGAGCGGTTCGGTGTTGTCATTTTGTGAGATGGGGGAGTTCCCCATAGCTAGAAGGGGGGGATGGATGGTATGGACACAGCAGCACGTACAGATGCACTCCCAAAGTGCTCTTCGCCGTCGTCACTGCTCGATTGCGAGCAGCGGGTTCGATGCGGAGACCACGTGGTAACCGCGCGAAGATCACGTGAAAAGCACGTGTTGGGCTTCCGCCGGCAACGAGCTCGTCGGTCGTCGCTCGTCGCTGGCGCATCGACTGTCGTCGACTGGTCAATAGGAGCCGGCACAGCTGCCATATCCGCTGAAGTCGACGTCTCAAGCATACAGCTCACCCTCTGCCCGGTCCCGCTGTCACTCTTCCGATCCTGTCTTCTCGTTTTCGCCAAGAAGTGCACGAGGCCCAAGGAGAAGGGGGAGCGGAGGAAGGGGTAGAGATACTGGAAGGGAGCGCGGCGGATGGCAGCAAGGCGGGGAGACGAAGAAGCCGGCATTTCCTGCATCATATATCATACTGTATCAAAAGATGGCGACTGTCATACTGTATCAAAAGATGGCGACTGTCATACTGTATCAAAAGATGGCGACTGTCATACTGTATCAAAAGATGGCGACTGACATGTCACTGTCACGCATACAACTATTCCTGAAACTGGATCTCACCCCACGACAGCGTCCTTCACCTTCGCCGCCAACGTCACCTGCTTCTCCGGGAGGTTGGTGATTGACAGCACCGGAGGGCGCTCGACTCGGCCGGTCACTACCATAGCAGTGTCAGCCAAACCCATTGGCGCAGATCACAGAAGCAAGCCCAAAGATCCTCACCGAGATCAGCGGTAGCGAGATCAACCCATTTCGTTTTGTTCCAGAACTTATATCCGAGGTATAGAACGACGAACTGCCGGGGGCAACATCAGCGTCCGCCCCGCATCAACGTTCCAGCCAATTACGTACCACGCCGATCATCATGTAGTTCATGAAAAAGTCGGAGACATTGAAGTCAACTGCGCTGTCTGTCAGTCCCGTTCGGTGCCCGTTGTTGATCGAGAGACTCCCCGGCAACTCACGGAAGCAGGTCCAGCCCTGGAAGAAGACGAAGAAGACGTTCCCGGCCAGCCCGACCCATGCGCCATAGGGGTAGAACGCAGCCTGAATGGTCATTGGTCAGCGACGGCTATCGAGTGAGAGCCTTCAAAAACATGAAACAAGAGCTCACTCGGAAAGGAAGGTCTTCGGGCGAGATACCTTGGAGAGTCAGGGCCTTGCGGAAACGGATATGAGACCAGCAAATGCTGAGATACAACATTATCAGCCGTTGTATGCGATATCAGTGATCTGGAGCGGGAGCACTCACAATGCCCACGTGATGAATGTGGCTACCCCGCTGATGTTCACGATCCACGTGTAGACCTCGCCTGCGCTCGAACTGAGATTGAGGAGGGACAGGAATCCGAAGGAGTTGCAGAACAAGAGAGCAACCCAAGGAACTCCGCGCTTGTTGATCTTGCCGAGGAACCTTGGCGCTTTGCCCTCGTTGGCGAGAGAGCAGACGGTTCGTGAGGCGACGTACAAAGCGCCGTTGAGAGCGGATATGATACTGACGATCTGGGAGGGACTCCTGGTTATCTCCATCGCCCTCACAGCTCGAGAGGCTGCCCAAACTCACGACAATCACATTGATCGCATCGCCCCCTCGAGGCATCCCCGCGTTGACGAACGCAATCGCGTACGGTGATCGTGCTGTTTTGCTGGTACCGGAGAGGAGGCTGGGGTCATTGTAGGGGACCACAAGGGAGATGAAGAAGATGCCGCCGAGGAAGATGATGAGGACACGCCAAAAGACAAATCGGATTGCCTTGGGAACGTCTCGTGCGGGGTCACGCGCTTCTCCGGCGGTAAGTCCGACCATTTCCGTGCCAGCGTACATCTGCATAATTAACAGTCAGCCGATACGCCTCACCAAAACCAGATAAATGCCTAGACTCTCAGTACGCCGGAGGACTCACAAGAGCAGCAAACACAAACACCTTGAAGGTACCCGCTGCCCCGTCGGCGAAAGCCCCAGGATCATGGTAGTACTTGAAGCCAACCACACCTTGGTTACCGATGGCTCCTGAGGTGATCAGGATGGAGCAGAGGAAAAAGGAGAGGATGAAGAGTAACTTGATAGCGGTGACGATGAACTCGGCTTCGCCGAAAGCAAGAACACCGAGGTAGCTGAAGATCTGTGGATCGCAGGCGTCAGCCACGCTCTGGAGATGCAGGGTGATGAGCGACCGACCAAAAAGAAGAACCAGAAGATGATGATAAAGCCGTAATTGGGAAGGGCAGACTTCCAGTATGTCATGACTTTCCCCGGAGCAGAACCAGTGCAGTCAGTAAACGCCCGTCGTATGAATTCGTCAGGTCTGTTTACTCACTGAGACCTAACGTGTTGTACTCGGACGCCATGACGCCAAACCAGAGAAACGCGTAGTTCCACCCGAGACTGAATCCGAGGGCGGGGTCGAGGAATCTGGAGGTGTAGCTGGCAAACGAGCCAGACACAGACAGGTAGGCAGCCATCTCACCTAAAGACTGCATGACAGTCCAGAGAAGGATGCCTACGACGCCGAAACCGAGGAGCAAACCGGCGGGGCCTCCGTTTGACAGACCATTGCCGACTGTAGAGAAGCATATTGTAAGCGCGTAGGACATCGCAGAGACCACTCTCGGATGACGGTACTGCTACTCACTGCCAACGAAGTATCCTGGCCCAATGATGCCACCTACGTCTCTACTGTCAGCGCCCAAACTCTCGTAAAGCAGGTGCAATTACACTCACCGATGGCAAGCATCTGCAAGTGACGAGACTTGAGACTCCTCTTCAGCTTCAGACCTCCAGCAGGCTGAGCTTCCTCCTCTCCGACCTCGAGAATCTTCATCGGGGCCTCATCGGGGCTCTTGCTGGTCTCGCCGCCGAGGTTTAGTTTTGAGGATTCCGACATGGTGGTGAGGAGTTGTACTGCACTGAGGGAACAGGGGAGGCGGGCCCGCCGTCTCTTCACCCATTACATACTAAATGCACGAACTGCTGGGGCTTGAGCCTGAACGTTGTAGGTCAAGGCAAAGGGCACAGCTGTTGATTGACCGCCAGCACAAGGCCGTCGGTTGCTGGGGCTTATCTCTCAGCATAGTACTACTAGCACCTAGCAGCACCGTTGTCGGCGGACACCGCCGATTATATGTGCCTGTCAGACGAGGCTCAGACGTTGACGAGGGGAGCGGCGTCGACGAGGAGAGCGAATGCTCATGCAGGCACTCATGAAGCTAGCATGTCCTCCAGTTCAGCGTGAGTACGATAGCGAAAGACACGGGTCACTCCTCACTCGCTCGAGCGAGGCTGCTGACGGGCGATGCCTAGCGGAGTCTTGTTGTTGTTGTCGGAGATCCTTTCCCGCGCCGGGACATTGATTGAGATAAGAGGTCTCCTCTCCTAGTAGAGTTGACACGGTCTTTTGACCTCATGATGTTCGTGGATGACATGACGATCACATTTGACACAGGTCCAAGACAGCCTCACCTCTGCGTCCATCGCACACTGGTGCAAATAACCCAGCAGAAGCACCTGATGATGATGATTGTTGTCCGGACCACCTCCACCGGCCGCCCCTGACGACTACGCGGTGCTCTTGTGATCGCCAGCATATCTTGCTCTTCTTTCAAAGTCATCAATTCTCCCAACATCCAACCATCCACCCGCCCAGCGAAGTCTCTCTGCCACTGCCCTCCGCCCTCGAATCTATCAGCATCCCCTTCGCCCTCCCACCGCCTTCTCTCGCCGCGGCGACCCACCTTTTGTGCTCTCTCATATCCCCCCACTCTTCACCTGATTGATCGCCCCGTACAGTACCTCCTCGATCACAACCCCCATAGACCGAACGCAACATCTTGTCGTGTGTGGAATCAGCCCTATCGCCATCATCTCTACTTAGCCGAGCTGTTAAGAAGAAATGTGGGGCCCTTGTGGGAGTGTTCAGGGGAGAGCGTGGCCTTTGATCGCCTGGTGTGTTTTGCGTGAGTGAAACTGCTGTCGTCTCCTACGTCGGATCACTGATACTTGATCACGCGTGTTCAGCGACCTCTTGAATCGCCGTGTAATAATTGTACGCCATCCCCTGTCAAGCAAGCCCCGACACTAAAGCAGAACCTCGGTTGGACAGATACCTCGGTTGGCCGGAAGTATGGCAGTGGTGTCGATGTGTGCTGTTGAAGGTGGGCTTGGAGTAGGGACTGGTGGGTGATATTCTACTGGTGAGTGATATGCCTCCCACGCTCGATGTTATGGGTCACTGATGTTATGTATGATCGTAGAACCACGCCTCAGCCAAGCGAGCGTATGCTGCTAGCTCCCGAAGAGCCTCTTGTGGCTGGCAGATGAATGTGGTGCAGTGGGGTAATCGGATTCTGGATGGTCGATAGGTGAGTCCTGTGGCATGCCATCTTCACTCAGCGCTGCTGACACTTCACGGGCCAGTAGCCCAAAGCTACATATCCCCCGGCGTACTGAATAAGGCGGGAAGATGGGAATACTTGAATTGGGCTTTCGCGAGGTGTCTCTCTCGAACCCGGGCGATCAACAGATAAGTCCCAGGTTCCGCAATTCTCACTGAAGGATGCTGATGAGTCGTGGACATGTAGGTACGCACCCTCCCTCAATCCACGACTGGCGCCGTCTTACAGAGATGCTTGCTCCTTCTGGCGTGCTATGCCTTGCGGCGTGTAGAGATCAGATATCGGATTTGGGCGATTGGCGGGTGAGCTCAGCAGCCTGGCCTATCATTTGGAGGTGCTTGTTGCAGTCCGGTAGCCCAATACCACCAGCGACTGACTGCACCGCACTCGGCTGGAGTTACAGAACTTCATCGATGCCGATAGCTCACGGTGCCAGGCAGAGGTTTGTGTGACGTGCGAGCGAAGGTGACTGCTGGTGCTGATTCGTTTGTGGTTCGGCGAGCCTCATAATTCTTTGTGTATGTACCCGTATGCCATGCATGTCACTACCCGCCAATATGTACCTATCTCTTCTGGTCCCCATTATACCGCACCATTCGCCTGACTTGCCCCTTGCCCCCCACCGTCCAGGACCAGCCCTTCGGATAGACATCTCACAGGTCTGGTGCCGTCTCATCATTCGCCTCATGGCTCATCCCGGATACCAGTCATCGCCTCCCTCCCCCGTCGCCAGCTGTGTTACAGTAGGCCAGCATAGGTCATGAGTGTTTTGCGTACAGGAGGCAGCGTGGCTGGCAGACCAACTCACCCAGCACCGGACGTGGGCAGACCTCTGGGCATACAGGCTCCCGAAGTCCCTCGATCGGCGGCAGCCCTGACTTGCAATATCGGGTATCCTACTTCGATGTCGTGCACCAGCCACTCGGGCGTACCCGGGGATGACTTTCGAGGTTCAGCATCGGCTCACTAGCGAATTGTGTAGATGAATGGCCTTGGCACCTTCGCGTTGCCTGCATGGAGGTGTATCAGCGACACCCCTCGTGATTAGGAAACGCAGTAAAGCTCACCGAATATACTGTCTGCACCCTTGTTTGACAGCGCTGAGGGACGAAAACGCCTTGGTGGGGCTACACATACACATAGGCAGAGCTACATGTACGGGTCAGCTACGGCGGTGGCATCGCACACGCAGCGGTTGGTCAACTCACGCTGCCTCGAACACTACCCCCTGACATCCGGCTGTGGATCAAGTGCTGCATTGCAGAACAGACCACACCTGCCAATCCACAGTGTGTCAGTCATCTCTTTTCCCAAATTTTAAAACGAAACTCACCTAGCACATTGAGCTCGTCGAGGGCAACGGCTTCGACCTTCTCCACGCGGCAGCCGTGTTGTGTCCTGGACCCCGTCACCCAGCTACACCAACTCCGTCCCTCCGCATGTATCCTTTCCTTATCCCGGCTGCCTCCACACGGCCTTCACACCATCATCTCCAGCTGAGCTGCCGCCATTGTCGACTGTCCCGCTCGATAACCGAGTTCGAGCTTCAAACGAAGAGCTCTCTGCCGGGGCGAAAGCGAAGAGGAGGTCGAGCGGTCGCGTTTTGACTCAATGGAAAGGCAGTGGGTACAGAGTGGTCTGGGACGGTGTGGGGCTTGATACGACATATAATCACTGAAGTGGGGGGTCAGATCAGGCTACTTCGGGGTTCAGATAAGAAGAGCTCACCATGACGACGCGTTCGGCGGAAGGAGGTTGCAAGCAGCAAGACCGCGGCCGAAAGCCTTTTCTCAGATAGACGGGTTTTGGGGATGAGGCTCTCGGCGGATCGGTTACCGGCTAATGTGCGGAGTGTAGAAATGGTATGTCAATGTACACCGACCAAAAGATAACTGTACACCGACCAAAAGATAACAACGGGGCAAAACCAACAAGACCGATTCGGCAGCGGAGTCTGCGACCATTCCACGCGTCCGGCCCTCCGGCGTCATCATCGCCGAAGTGGCACATCCACCCGACTCAACAATAACACTGAGCGCTTCGTATTCAACGAGAGCATGCATGCACAACAAAAATGATATGCAGTGCTGCGTAGCTACAACCATCACGCGTCAACAAATGCAACATGGTAACTTCCATTGCGCTGCACCTTGACATCGCGAACGCATCGACAGAGAACCAGAAGCCACCGAATTGGCACCGATGCTGACAGTGCAGTCACGATCCGACATTGCTAGGCGAACAGTAAGTGAGCAGTATGGGTGTATGGGTGTATGGGTGTGCAGCACCGTCTCCGCCGTTTCATGAAGCATGCCCGACAACCAAAAGCACGCAGCCCAATTCCAAGAGCCGACAACCCCCCTGTGGAGCCCCGCGGTGTACCGACACAGAAATCACTGGATTCTCCTAAGTCATTTCGGGATTGTGCACCGGTGCCTTGCGGTGCCTGAGCAGTGCAGAGGGCGCGGGGCTTTTCCAACAGCCAAGCGGCGCCCGAAGACTGGATTGGGGAGCTTCCGGGGACGATGGTGTGAGGGTGCGTGTGAGGTGTGTGGGTGATGTTTGTGCTTGAGTGATGGCACTGATAGGTCTGCACTCTGATGGGCCACCAACGCAGCCAATCCATCGCCGAGAGACAGCTGAAGATCAAGGCCAAAGGCTCTGGCAGAGAACATGTGAGATCTATCGAGGTAGGTACTGATAGCTCGATCGTCGTCGCTCTCCAGTCACGGCCACAGAGCTCAATAACCTCCGCATCCCGTCTGATCTGCGAAGATAATCTGAGCATCGGAGAGCCAGTAGCCAGGTCGGGGACGACTGGCGAATCCTCTGCTGTGATTCTATCACTCTTTGCTCTTTTGCACCCAATGGCACTTCAAGGACGAGAGCCGAAGACTAGAGCAGGGTGCGTGCTAGTGAAGTCGAGTGGTTGTGGATGCCTGTACTTGGTGGTGGCTGCCTAGTGGGTGATGATCTGAATGGTGTGGGCGCTGATGACCTTCATAGTAAAGTACTTTCAGAGATTGGTCTGGAGGTCTTACGTCTGAAGGTGGGCAGAAGATGGCTGCTGGAGGTGGATGATAGCAGACGGTGTCTGGTTTAGATGCCATGCTGATGCGACCCAATCCAACAGTAGTCTTGGCAGAAACACACCACCGACTCAGATGAACAGACACAGTGTGAAAATCAAATACAGAAGCCTGGATGAGTTGCCTGATGGTGGAGACGACAAGGCCGAGTGATCGTGATTTTTCTTGGCATTTTGAATGCATTATGAGAGGCTTTCTTGGTGACTGGGTGGTGCTTGAGTGGCAAGGGCTCGTGGAGTTAGCTCTGAGAGTACGACCAGTGTCAGCTCTGTGCTGTGAAACCGATGGACCTGAGGAGTCAGCGGTGAGAGCCCCTCTTCGGTAGCAGGCCTAAGTCACAAGCAGAAAGACCTGAGACGACGCTTGAGGGACCTGACTCGCCGGGTATGCGGTGGGAGTGCTACTGACTGTTGACTTGAGTCAGGGGGCTGGTGAGCACACTGGAGATAGCCTGCATTTTTTTTTTCTGGGCGCTAGAACATGTCTTGATGGTTCTTCTTGAGGTCGATGTCTGATCTGTTTTTTTTTTGTTTTTTTTTTTATAAAAATTTTCATTTTTTTTTTCAAGGACAATAAAATCAAACAAGCATCACTGGGGTATCACGAATAGACAGAAGATGATCAATGGAGCTTGTGATACTGCTGGGCAATTTTAAAATCGAGTTGCTCTGCGTGCCAGCTTGGGTGTCAATGATTGATTTCCAAAAACGCCCGACCCACTTTCGCATGGCAGGATGGCTTGAAGGAAAATTACTGGGAGCTTGTGCATAGCCACACATCGCTCTATTCATCTCGGGAGACTGTCTAGCATTATCTAAAAAGCACTCGTCACCCTGCAACAGCTTGGTTGGCAAAGAGGGGCGAAGAAATCCTCGCCAATGGGTTGCAGACTCACAATGTCCAGCAAGTCATTTCGGGATTGTGCACCGGTGCCTTGCGGTGCCTGAGCAGTGCAGAGGGCGCGGGGCTTTTCCAACAGCCAAGCGGCGCCCGAAGACTGGATTGGGGAGCTTCCGGGGACGATGGTGTGAGGGTGCGTGTGAGGTGTGTGGGTGATGTTTGTGCTTGAGTGATGGCACTGATAGGTCTGCACTCTGATGGGCCACCAACGCAGCCAATCCATCGCCGAGAGACAGCTGAAGATCAAGGCCAAAGGCTCTGGCAGAGAACATGTGAGATCTATCGAGGTAGGTACTGATAGCTCGATCGTCGTCGCTCTCCAGTCACGGCCACAGAGCTCAATAACCTCCGCATCCCGTCTGATCTGCGAAGATAATCTGAGCATCGGAGAGCCAGTAGCCAGGTCGGGGACGACTGGCGAATCCTCTCTGCTGTGATTCTATCACTCTTTTGCTCTTTTTGCACCCAATGGCACTTCAAGGACGAGAGCCGAAGACTAGAGCAGGGTGCGTGCTAGTGAAGTCGAGTGGTTGTGGATGCCTGTACTTGGTGGTGGCTGCCTAGTGGGTGATGATCTGAATGGTGTGGGCGCTGATGACCTTCATAGTAAAGTACTTTCAGAGATTGGTCTGGAGGTCTTACGTCTGAAGGTGGGCAGAAGATGGCTGCTGGAGGTGGATGATAGCAGACGGTGTCTGGTTTAGATGCCATGCTGATGCGACCCAATCCAACAGTAGTCTTGGCAGAAACACACCACCGACTCAGATGAACAGACACAGTGTGAAAATCAAATACAGAAGCCTGGATGAGTTGCCTGATGGTGGAGACGACAAGGCCGAGTGATCGTGATTTTTCTTGGCATTTTGAATGCATTATGAGAGGCTTTCTTGGTGACTGGGTGGTGCTTGAGTGGCAAGGGCTCGTGGAGTTAGCTCTGAGAGTACGACCAGTGTCAGCTCTGTGCTGTGAAACCGATGGACCTGAGGAGTCAGCGGTGAGAGCCCTCTTCGGTAGCAGGCCTAAGTCACAAGCAGAAAGACCTGAGACGACGCTTGAGGGACCTGACTCGCCGGGTATGCGGTGGGAGTGCTACTGACTGTTGACTTGAGTCAGGGGGCTGGTGAGCACACTGGAGATAGCCTGCATTTTTTTTTTCTGGGCGCTAGAACATGTCTTGATGGTTCTTCTTGAGGTCGATGTCTGATCTGTTTTTTTTTGTTTTTTTTTATAAAAATTTTCATTTTTTTTCAAGGACAATAAAATCAAACAAGCATCACTGGGGTATCACGAATAGACAGAAGATGATCAATGGAGCTTGTGATACTGCTGGGCAATTTTAAAATCGAGTTGCTCTGCGTGCCAGCTTGGGTGTCAATGATTGATTTCCAAAAACGCCCGACCCACTTTCGCATGGCAGGATGGCTTGAAGGAAAATTACTGGGAGCTTGTGCATAGCCACACATCGCTCTATTCATCTCGGGAGACTGTCTAGCATTATCTAAAAAGCACTCGTCACCCTGCAACAGCTTGGTTGGCAAAGAGGGGCGAAGAAATCCTCGCCAATGGGTTGCAGACTCACAATGTCCAGCAAGTCATTTCGGGATTGTGCACCGGTGCCTTGCGGTGCCTGAGCAGTGCAGAGGGCGCGGGGCTTTTCCAACAGCCAAGCGGCGCCCGAAGACTGGATTGGGGAGCTTCCGGGGACGATGGTGTGAGGGTGCGTGTGAGGTGTGTGGGTGATGTTTGTGCTTGAGTGATGGCACTGATAGGTCTGCACTCTGATGGGCCACCAACGCAGCCAATCCATCGCCGAGAGACAGCTGAAGATCAAGGCCAAAGGCTCTGGCAGAGAACATGTGAGATCTATCGAGGTAGGTACTGATAGCTCGATCGTCGTCGCTCTCCAGTCACGGCCACAGAGCTCAATAACCTCCGCATCCCGTCTGATCTGCGAAGATAATCTGAGCATCGGAGAGCCAGTAGCCAGGTCGGGGACGACTGGCGAATCCTCTCTGCTGTGATTCTATCACTCTTTTGCTCTTTTTTTTTTTTTGCACCCAATGGCACTTCAAGGACGAGAGCCGAAGACTAGAGCAGGGTGCGTGCTAGTGAAGTCGAGTGGTTGTGGATGCCTGTACTTGGTGGTGGCTGCCTAGTGGGTGATGATCTGAATGGTGTGGGCGCTGATGACCTTCATAGTAAAGTACTTTCAGAGATTGGTCTGGAGGTCTTACGTCTGAAGGTGGGCAGAAGATGGCTGCTGGAGGTGGATGATAGCAGACGGTGTCTGGTTTAGATGCCATGCTGATGCGACCCAATCCAACAGTAGTCTTGGCAGAAACACACCACCGACTCAGATGAACAGACACAGTGTGAAAATCAAATACAGAAGCCTGGATGAGTTGCCTGATGGTGGAGACGACAAGGCCGAGAGTGATCGTGATTTTTCTTGGCATTTTGAATGCATTATGAGAGGCTTTCTTGGTGACTGGGTGGTGCTTGAGTGGCAAGGGCTCGTGGAGTTAGCTCTGAGAGTACGACCAGTGTCAGCTCTGTGCTGTGAAACCGATGGACCTGAGGAGTCAGCGGTGAGAGCCCTCTTCGGTAGCAGGCCTAAGTCACAAGCAGAAAGACCTGAGACGACGCTTGAGGGACCTGACTCGCCGGGTATGCGGTGGGAGTGCTACTGACTGTTGACTTGAGTCAGGGGGCTGGTGAGCACACTGGAGATAGCCTGCATTTTTTTTTTCTGGGCGCTAGAACATGTCTTGATGGTTCTTCTTGAGGTCGATGTCTGATCTGTTTTTTTTTTGTTTTTTTTTTTATAAAAATTTTCATTTTTTTTTTCAAGGACAATAAAATCAAACAAGCATCACTGGGGTATCACGAATAGACAGAAGATGATCAATGGAGCTTGTGATACTGCTGGGCAATTTTAAAATCGAGTTGCTCTGCGTGCCAGCTTGGGTGTCAATGATTGATTTCCAAAAACGCCCGACCCACTTTCGCATGGCAGGATGGCTTGAAGGAAAATTACTGGGAGCTTGTGCATAGCCACACATCGCTCTATTCATCTCGGGAGACTGTCTAGCATTATCTAAAAAGCACTCGTCACCCTGCAACAGCTTGGTTGGCAAAGAGGGGCGAAGAAATCCTCGCCAATGGGTTGCAGACTCACAATGTCCAGCAAGTCATTTCGGGATTGTGCACCGGTGCCTTGCGGTGCCTGAGCAGTGCAGAGGGCGCGGGCTTTTCCAACAGCCAAGCGGCGCCCAAGACTGGATTGGGGAGCTTCGGGACGATGGTGTGAGGGTGTGAGGTGTGTGGGTGATGTTTGTGCTTGAGTGATGGCACTGATAGGTCTGCACTCTGATGGGCCACCAACGCAGCCAATCCATCGCCGAGAGACAGCTGAAGATCAAGGCCAAAGGCTCTGGCAGAGAACATGTGAGATCTATCGAGGTAGGTACTGATAGCTCGATCGTCGTCGCTCTCCAGTCACGGCCACAGAGCTCAATAACCTCCGCATCCCGTCTGATCTGCGAAGATAATCTGAGCATCGGAGAGCCAGTAGCCAGGTCGGGGACGACTGGCGAATCCTCTGCTGTGATTCTATCACTCTTTTGCTCTTTTTGCACCCAATGGCACTTCAAGGACGAGAGCCGAAGACTAGAGCAGGGTGCGTGCTAGTGAAGTCGAGTGGTTGTGGATGCCTGTACTTGGTGGTGGCTGCCTAGTGGGTGATGATCTGAATGGTGTGGGCGCTGATGACCTTCATAGTAAAGTACTTTCAGAGATTGGTCTGGAGGTCTTACGTCTGAAGGTGGGCAGAAGATGGCTGCTGGAGGTGGATGATAGCAGACGGTGTCTGGTTTAGATGCCATGCTGATGCGACCCAATCCAACAGTAGTCTTGGCAGAAACACACCACCGACTCAGATGAACAGACACAGTGTGAAAATCAAATACAGAAGCCTGGATGAGTTGCCTGATGGTGGAGACGACAAGGCCGAGAGTGATCGTGATTTTTCTTGGCATTTTGAATGCATTATGAGAGGCTTTCTTGGTGACTGGGTGGTGCTTGAGTGGCAAGGGCTCGTGGAGTTAGCTCTGAGAGTACGACCAGTGTCAGCTCTGTGCTGTGAAACCGATGGACCTGAGGAGTCAGCGGTGAGAGCCCTCTTCGGTAGCAGGCCTAAGTCACAAGCAGAAAGACCTGAGACGACGCTTGAGGGACCTGACTCGCCGGGTGCGGTGGGAGTGCTACTGACTGTTGACTTGAGTCAGGGGCTGGTGAGCACACTGGAGATAGCCTGCATTTTTTTTTCTGGGCGCTAGAACATGTCTTGATGGTTCTTCTTGAGGTCGATGTCTGATCTGTTTTTTTTTTTTTTTTTTTTTTAAAATTTTCATTTTTTTTCAAGGACAATAAAATCAAACAAGCATCACTGGGGTATCACGAATAGACAGAAGATGATCAATGGAGCTTGTGATACTGCTGGGCAATTTTAAAATCGAGTTGCTCTGCGTGCCAGCTTGGGTGTCAATGATTGATTTCCAAAAACGCCCGACCCACTTTCGCATGGCAGGATGGCTTGAAGGAAAATTACTGGGAGCTTGTGCATAGCCACACATCGCTCTATTCATCTCGGGAGACTGTCTAGCATTATCTAAAAAGCACTCGTCACCCTGCAACAGCTTGGTTGGCAAAGAGGGGCGAAGAAATCCTCGCCAATGGGTTGCAGACTCACAATGTCCAGCAAGTCATTTCGGGATTGTGCACCGGTGCCTTGCGGTGCCTGAGCAGTGCAGAGGGCGCGGGCTTTTCCAACAGCCAAGCGGCGCCCGACTGGATTGGGAGCTTCCGGGACGATGGTGTGAGGGTGCGTGAGGTGTGTGGGTGATGTTTGTGCTTGAGTGATGGCACTGATAGGTCTGCACTCTGATGGGCCACCAACGCAGCCAATCCATCGCCGAGAGACAGCTGAAGATCAAGGCCAAAGGCTCTGGCAGAGAACATGTGAGATCTATCGAGGTAGGTACTGATAGCTCGATCGTCGTCGCTCTCCAGTCACGGCCACAGAGCTCAATAACCTCCGCATCCCGTCTGATCTGCGAAGATAATCTGAGCATCGGAGAGCCAGTAGCCAGGTCGGGGACGACTGGCGAATCCTCTCTGCTGTGATTCTATCACTCTTTTGCTCTTTTTGCACCCAATGGCACTTCAAGGACGAGAGCTGAAGACTAGAGCAGGGTGCGTGCTAGTGAAGTCGAGTGGTTGTGGATGCCTGTACTTGGTGGTGGCTGCCTAGTGGGTGATGATCTGAATGGTGTGGGCGCTGATGACCTTCATAGTAAAGTACTTTCAGAGATTGGTCTGGAGGTCTTACGTCTGAAGGTGGGCAGAAGATGGCTGCTGGAGGTGGATGATAGCAGACGGTGTCTGGTTTAGATGCCATGCTGATGCGACCCAATCCAACAGTAGTCTTGGCAGAAACACACCACCGACTCAGATGAACAGACACAGTGTGAAAATCAAATACAGAAGCCTGGATGAGTTGCCTGATGGTGGAGACGACAAGGCCGAGAGTGATCGTGATTTTTCTTGGCATTTTGAATGCATTATGAGAGGCTTTCTTGGTGACTGGGTGGTGCTTGAGTGGCAAGGGCTCGTGGAGTTAGCTCTGAGAGTACGACCAGTGTCAGCTCTGTGCTGTGAAACCGATGGACCTGAGGAGTCAGCGGTGAGAGCCCTCTTCGGTAGCAGGCCTAAGTCACAAGCAGAAAGACCTGAGACGACGCTTGAGGGACCTGACTCGCCGGGTATGCGGTGGGAGTGCTACTGACTGTTGACTTGAGTCAGGGGGCTGGTGAGCACACTGGAGATAGCCTGCATTTTTTTTTTCTGGGCGCTAGAACATGTCTTGATGGTTCTTCTTGAGGTCGATGTCTGATCTGTTTTTTTTTGTTTTTTTTTTATAAAATTTTCATTTTTTTTCAAGGACAATAAAATCAAACAAGCATCACTGGGGTATCACGAATAGACAGAAGATGATCAATGGAGCTTGTGATACTGCTGGGCAATTTTAAAATCGAGTTGCTCTGCGTGCCAGCTTGGGTGTCAATGATTGATTTCCAAAAACGCCCGACCCACTTTCGCATGGCAGGATGGCTTGAAGGAAAATTACTGGGAGCTTGTGCATAGCCACACATCGCTCTATTCATCTCGGGAGACTGTCTAGCATTATCTAAAAAGCACTCGTCACCCTGCAACAGCTTGGTTGGCAAAGAGGGGCGAAGAAATCCTCGCCAATGGGTTGCAGACTCACAATGTCCAGCAAGTCATTTCGGATTGTGCACCGGTGCCTTGCGGTGCCTGAGCAGTGCAGAGGGCGCGGGCTTTTCCAACAGCCAAGCGGCGCCCGAAGACTGGATTGGGGAGCTTCCGGGACGATGGTGTGAGGGTGCGTGTGAGTGTGTGGGTGATGTTTGTGCTTGAGTGATGGCACTGATAGGTCTGCACTCTGATGGGCCACCAACGCAGCCAATCCATCGCCGAGAGACAGCTGAAGATCAAGGCCAAAGGCTCTGGCAGAGAACATGTGAGATCTATCGAGGTAGGTACTGATAGCTCGATCGTCGTCGCTCTCCAGTCACGGCCACAGAGCTCAATAACCTCCGCATCCCGTCTGATCTGCGAAGATAATCTGAGCATCGGAGAGCCAGTAGCCAGGTCGGGGACGACTGGCGAATCCTCTCTGCTGTGATTCTATCACTCTTTTGCTCTTTTTGCACCCAATGGCACTTCAAGGACGAGAGCCGAAGACTAGAGCAGGGTGCGTGCTAGTGAAGTCGAGTGGTTGTGGATGCCTGTACTTGGTGGTGGCTGCCTAGTGGGTGATGATCTGAATGGTGTGGGCGCTGATGACCTTCATAGTAAAGTACTTTCAGAGATTGGTCTGGAGGTCTTACGTCTGAAGGTGGGCAGAAGATGGCTGCTGGAGGTGGATGATAGCAGACGGTGTCTGGTTTAGATGCCATGCTGATGCGACCCAATCCAACAGTAGTCTTGGCAGAAACACACCACCGACTCAGATGAACAGACACAGTGTGAAAATCAAATACAGAAGCCTGGATGAGTTGCCTGATGGTGGAGACGACAAGGCCGAGAGTGATCGTGATTTTTCTTGGCATTTTGAATGCATTATGAGAGGCTTTCTTGGTGACTGGGTGGTGCTTGAGTGGCAAGGGCTCGTGGAGTTAGCTCTGAGAGTACGACCAGTGTCAGCTCTGTGCTGTGAAACCGATGGACCTGAGGAGTCAGCGGTGAGAGCCCTCTTCGGTAGCAGGCCTAAGTCACAAGCAGAAAGACCTGAGACGACGCTTGAGGGACCTGACTCGCCGGGTATGCGGTGGGAGTGCTACAAAGGGGTTTCGTTCTCACGCATCATCACCATATAGCAAGCTCTATCGATGCATGTACCACCTATGGATAGCCACAGGTCTGACAAACTCACCGGTGACCTTTATGCATGCATAACAAACGTCCGCCGGGAGATATAGACGATGGCGCACGTTAGGTATTTCCGCGAGTTTCCAGGGCCCAAGTCGCGCCCAATTCAAGGCACTCAAGGCACCCGCCGCGGCGGTCGCCGTTCCCGTCACGCCTTCCCCAGATTGGCAGGCGACTGGCGTGCGTTCTCCCAGGTCTGGTCCCAACGTGCGGCCTCCGAGTTTTGATGCCAGCTCTATCGTGCGGTCGCAAGCCACTAACGTGCGGCCGCTGAGGTTTGATCCCGTGTCTATCGTGCGGTCGCAGGCCACTAACGTGCGGTGCGGTCTCTAATGCGGCCGCAGGCTACTAACGTGCGGCCGCTGAGGTTTGATCCCGTGTCTATCGTGCGGTCGCAGGCCACTAACGTGCGGCCACTGAGGTCTGATCCGGTTTCTATTGTGCGGTTGCAGGCCACTAACGTGCGGCCGCTGAGGCTTTATTCCCGTATCTATCGTGCGGTCGAAGGCCACTAATGTGCGGTCGCAGCCACTTTAACGTGCGGTCTCTAATGTGCGGTCGCAGGGCAATAACGTGCGGCCGCTGAGGTTTGATCCCGTGTCTATCGTGCGGTCGCAAGCCACTAACGTGCGGCCGCTGAGGTTTGATCCGTGTCTATCGTGCGGTCGCAGGCCACTAACGTGCGGTGCGGTCTCTAATGTGCGGTCGCAGGCCACTAACGGCGGCCGCTGAGGTTTGATCCCGTGTCTATCGTGCGGTCGCAGGCCACTAATGTGCGGTCGCAGCCACTTTAACGTGCGGTCTCTAACGTGCGGTCGCAGGCCACTAACGTGCGGCCGCTGAGGTTTGATCCCGTGTCTATCGTGCGGTCGCAGGCCACTAACGTGCGGCCGCTGAGGTCTGATCCGGTTTCTATTGTGCGGTTGCAGGCCCCGCTGAGGTCTGATCCGGTTTCTATTGTGCGGTTGCAGGCCACTAACGTGCGGCCGCTGAGGTTTGATCCCGTGTCTATCGTGCGGTCGCAGGCCACTAACGTGCGGCCGCTGAGGTTTGATCCCGTGTCTATCGTGCGGTCGCAGGCCACTAACGTGCGGCCGCTGAGGTTTGATCCCGTGTCTATCGTGCGGTCGCAGGCCACTAACGTGCGGCCGCTGAGGTCTGATCCGGTTTCTATTGTGCGGTTGCAGGCCCCGCTGAGGTCTGATCCGGTTTCTATTGTGCGGTTGCAGGCCACTAACGTGCGGCCGCTGAGGTTTGATCCCGTGTCTATTGTGCGGTTGCAGGCCAATAACGTGCGGCCTCTGAGGTTTGATCCCGTGTCTATCGTGCGGCCGCAGGCCACTAACGTGCGGCCTCTGAGTTTTGATGCCGTGTCTATTGTGCGGTCACAGCCACTTTAACGTGCGGTCTCTAATGTGCGGTCGCAGGCCAATAACGTGCGGCCGCTGAGGTTTGATCCCGTGTCTATCGTGCGGTCGCAGGCCACTTTTAACGTGCGGTGCGGTCTCTAATAATGTGCGGCCGCAGGCCACTGACGTGCGGCCTCCGAGTTTTGATGCCGTGTCTATCGTGCGGTCGCAGCCACTAACGTGCGGCCGCTGAGGTTTGATCCCGTGTCTATTGTGCGGTCGCAGCCACTAACGTGCAACGTGCGGTCGCAGCCTTAAATCACGAACCTTTCTCCGGTGCTCCACTGCTTCTGCTGTTGCTTCATACACCCATTTGAACATGCATTATTTCCTAGCAGACTTCGAGTATGACGATCTCAGTTCTAGAATCAATCTTCTCACTGCAGACTCCCCCACCTCATCCTTCATCCGCTCCACGCTCATCTTTCCCTCTTCGCACTCCTCGTCCGCCCACCGCATCTGATCCTCTTCGTTTCTGATGTCGTCCTCGATCTGGTTTTTCCTCCTCACCAAATCGTCGATCCTCTCACTCCTCTCCGCCGCTCGCCTCTCCTCCTTCTTCCGGGCCTCGACTCTCCGCTCCAGATCAGCCTTCAACATCGCCACATCCTTCTCCCCTTCCTCTCGTCTCATCTTCAACTCCCGCCCTTCCTCTTCCAGCTCCTCAAGCCTGGTACGGGCCTCCGCGTACGTCTTGTTATGATGCGCTAATTCCTCTTCCGCGTCATCGATCAATGCTGGAGGGGGAATCCTCATTCGTAATTTGTCAAAGTCGACTGGGCCTTTGTTGCGCGCCGTGGCATGGGAGTAGTCGGCAGGTTGGGCAGAGGAGGAAGAGCGAGGATGAGCAGTGGAAGGGCGGCGACGGACTGGAGCACGGTCGTGGGCATTGTTGCCTTTGTCAGCTGTCTGCACCACAGCCAGGACGGTCACTCACAACCGCTGCTCGTGTCTTCGTCTAGTTCCCTGCTCCCCTCATGTCGCTTCACCGGTTTACTCCCCTGACCGTCGTCTCCGTCACCTGTGGTACACCTCCAGATGTCAGCACCTGCTCTGCCCCATAGACGTCATCACTCGCTTTTCTCGCCAAAGATATCCATATCTTCAATGATAGCATCCATGCTCTCATCCCATCCCTCACTTGCGCCGGCCTCCTCCCCCACCTGATCTTGGTCGTCGGCTTTACCTGAGGTTATCAGCACCTGCCCTGTTCGGCCAACGTCAACACTCACCGTCCCATCGACCGAAGTCCATATCATCCGCAATGTCATCCATCTCCCCGTCCCAACTAATATCCTCCGCTGCCGCTTCCTTCCCTTTCCCCTTATTCACCTCCTTCTCCCAACCAGACTCGCTGTCGTCGTTCACTTCCGCCCTGTCGCTACCCAGACTCTTCTTCCGGGCCCCCTTGCCATCCTTCTCCTGATCTCCCTCAGCCCTCCCCCTCTTCTTCTTCACCGCCTCCGCCACGTCAAAGTCGTCCGTCGGGTACTCCTTGAGGAACTCGATACTCGCCATGCCCCTTGCCCGCTCCAGAGCTTCCTTGACGGTGTACGGCCTGTCGCCATGGTACCACAGGAGTTCGTACTCGCCGGATGAGGCGCAATGACCCGGCCTCTTCTTCCTGCACTCCCAGCATGCGCTCGCCGTGATGTACCGGGGAAGTGGGGCGTCCTCACTGTCAGGCCATGTCTCTTTGAAGGCGAACCTAAACAGCAGACCCCTGTTCCAGCAGACTGTGCTACCTGCTGGTGGGCTGCAGTGCAGTCAGCACTCATCCTGACATTCGTTCTTGCGGACTGGGCGTACTCACACACACAGATATGGGGCACACGACCTCGTACAGTCTTCCTTAGACTCTCCCTGAGACCCAGACTTCAAGCACCGTCCCCCCGTCAAATCCCAGTACTTTGCCTCATCCTCCGCTACCCATTCCTCCCTACTATCCATCGGACGCATTCCGTACGGCAGCAGCATTGCTAGATTGCACTCCAGGGTGAGGCACCGGTAATGCTTCACATGGAAGTCGATCTCTTCCGATTGTTGGTGGCTGTACGTGTCGAACACGATGTCCGCCGGGAGCGGTGGCCCCATTCGTATGTTGTTGGCTCTTCGAGGTCCCATGTTGGTCGGTAGGGCGGTGTTCTGAACGCAGAGGAGCTGTGTCTTGTCGCTAAGAGTGTGTTGTGGTAAAAAGGAAAGAGGTCTATCATCTAAAGCAGCACAAGGGCACAAACCCGTGAGAAAAAGCGGAATGATGCGTGTGCCCGTCTGCGGGATCAACAACCCTTTCAGCCGCTGTTGTTCTCCGTCTTCTCATCCTCTGCCGAGTCGCACGCCGGGCAACACTTTGCGCGACCGAGCCACTGTTGTTGCATCTGACAGCTATCGGCTTCCCCAGTGCCCTCTAACTATCGTCTATGTCCTACGGAGCAGCCCTTTATCTACAGCGAGTTGCCGCATCTCGTTCGCCATCCATCTCACTTTTCTCGCCCTCCCCTGCTTCTCTCTGCGGGCTTTTCCCTTGTTCTCCAACTTCCTCTTGAAACCCTCCAATTCGCGTCGCAAATCCTCCTCCTGCTGCTCCTCCCTGGCCGCCTCGTCTTTCCTCTCCTTCTCCGCCGCGCCTGCTTCCCACGCTGTCACCTCTTCCAGCTCACGTCGAAGTTCACGAACCTCGTCCTCGATCCTTCCCACAAACTCGGTATTCTCTCGCTGCACCTCCGTCTCGCGCTTCGCGTCCTCCTGCTTCTTACGCGCTTTGGCACTTGCAGCCTGTACATCCCTCTCCAAGTCGTCCACCTTCATGTTGTACTTCACTGCAGCCTCCACAGCCCTTCGGTGGGCCTCCCACAGGTCTGTCATCTCTGAAAAGGAACCGGACCAGCTCAGTCAGCTCACTCCGACATGCAGACATGTGCCTGTAAGACGAAAACCCACTGGAGGACCTGTGCGCCAAAGATAACGATGTTGCAGCCTCCTCCCCCTTTGAATCGCTTGCTGCTGTGCCTTCGGCTTCAGCAGAGTTCGTTTTGATCATACACCGCAGCCACGTACCCTTCTTGCGTTTCCCGTCCCCGCCTCCGACCTCTGGTGAATGGACCCTCTTCTCCTTGGCCGTCACCGACTCCACACTCTGTTCTTCCCCACCAATGCTCTTCCGCCTCACCGACCGCCCTTGTTCTTCTTGCAGCCCTCCGCGGTGTGTCGATTCATCTCTGGCGTATGCGCCTGCCGGAGAACTCCTCTGTTCACCACGCCTGGCGGACTTTTGCGTTTGCGATCTCGGAGCGTCCGGGGAAATCGCAGGGGTCCGCCGTGGGCTGCTGCGAGTGGTGCCGCTCGCCGACATTGCCCCTCCTGGCGTCTCCGAGAGCTTTTGCGCTGGCTGCTGAGAGTTTGTCGGCGTGTCGCCCCCCACCGACCTCCGATCTCCGTGCGCAACTTGGGAATTTGCCGGCTGCTGCTGCCGCAAAGGGCTGGGCCCGCTCCCTCTCGTCAATCTCGCTCCTCCCGGTGTCGCCTGCGGCTTTGGCGGCTGCGGCTGCGAACCGCTGGGTGTGTTGCCCCCTGCCGAACTCCGACCTCCCGGCGTGACCTGGGGCGTTTGCGCCAGCTGCTGCGAACCGCTGGGTGTGTTGCCCCCCGCCGACCTCCGACCTCCTGGTGTGACCTGGGGCTTTTGCGCCAGCTGCTGCGAGCCGCTGAGCGTCTGCCCCCCAGTTGACTGCCCACTATTCGCAGCCCGCCCCTTCCCTCCTCCCGGCGTCTGGGGTCCCCCTGGTGCTTGCCGCGAACCGCTGGGCGGCCTGCCACCCGCCGACTTCTCCCCTCCTGCCCCTCGCCCGGCTTGCGCTACCGACTCTGTCGGTGTTGACGGCGGCTCTCGGGGTGTCGGTCGGAAGATCCCAGAACGTGGAGGATTGGGCTGTGATTGGGACTTGAACGCTGTTGTCACCCACCCGTCAGCGTCCACAGGCGTGCGCTCTACACTGACACCCCGACTCACCCTTTGACCCGGCTGTGGCGTTTTGGTTTGGCGTGCGTGACGGAAACAGGCCAGCCTCTGCGTCGATCAGCCACGCACTCTTTTCCTCAATATCGGTCTACTCACCTATCCTCTTCAACACCTTCATCGCTTTCGCCGCGTCTTGCTCCGGCGCGTACTGCAGCACATCCTCAAACACTTTCATCGTCACATCTCCTGCAAAGATCTTCCCCTTTGCGGGAGGTACGCTCTCCGCCTCGCATTGCTTGACCCAGTCGTCAAACTTGTCGATGGCCAATATGTATTCGAGTGGCTGGTGGTCGTCCATATCTACGTCGTTCTCCTCCGCCTCCTTGGCCTTTTTCGCCACCATGGTGTCGACTCCGCTTTTGATCACCTTCCCCGCTTGTTTTGCGTACTCGATGAGGCTTGAGAATTCAGCCATTCCGGCGGTGTGAGATGATAGATCTTGTGATATATATGTTGTGGACGGACTGATGTCGGCCGGAAGATGGATCGTCTGAAATGGTGGTGTCACAGTCGCCCACAATAATCAGATCCGTCCCTTTTCTCCCATCTCTTCAGACGAGCGATGAGACATTATGTGCTTGTCTGATGATCTCCGATGACTGTTGTCACCGCTATTGGCAAAGCACATGTTTTCCAGCATCTCGATATCCCCCGAGGGGGACGATTCCCGACAGCCGATGCATATCTCACCTGACACGTTGCACTTATTCATCATCGTCCTCTGCTGGCAAATACGATTGGCCCTCTCCTCGACGTCTATCCTTCATCTGCGCCAACCTCCTCTCAAGCTCCTCCACTCTGGTCACCAGTCTGCTCTCCATCTCTTCATCCCCTTCCCTCACCTCTCTCGCTCTTCGCTCTTCCTCATTCGATGCCTCTATCTCTTCCTCCACCTCCATTCGCTCACGCTCCACCTCAATGGCATTCTCCTTCTCCCTCTCTGCCCTGTACTTTGCAGCAACGATCCTCTCCTGCAGCCTCTCACATTCTGCCGCCTTCTTTCTCACTTCGTCCTCAACTGCAGTCAAGGATCTGTGGTAGTCGATTACACAGTCACTCAACGCGCCCACCTCGCTCCGCAGCCCTCCTCCAAAACGGGAGTCTGTCGGCGTGATGTGTCAACACCCATTTCTGGCCCATGACAAGTATGATACACACTTACTGCTTTCCGCTTCGGAGAGAAACCGCCTCTCGTCCTCCCCACCCTGCTCAGACCCAGCACTCGACTCTATCCTATGAGCCACTGTTTTGCCCTTCCCGGAGTTGTTCTTGCCGCCGTAGGTGATCACTTTGCGGCCGACGCTTGCACTCTCTGAATGGTAGTAGTCAGTCCTGTCCGGCACACACTGGACATACTGCTCGTGTTCAGCCCGAGGCCAGTGGCGAATGCGCTCCGCCCCATGTCCTCTTCGTCCCCGCTTTTATGCTTCTCCCGCCCCTTCCCCGTCTTCCCCCCCTCCCCTGGGCCGACCCCCGCTGCGCGATGGCCTTCTCGGTCCTCTGTCGTTTGATCAGCACATAGATAAGTCGCACACGCAACCTCGGCCACTCACTCTTCGCTGGCCTTGCCCGCTTCCTCTTCGCTCCCTGGTTCTCCTCAATCGTCTCATCCACAAACAGATCTCCGGGGTGCACGCGCAGCGGCTTGCAGGATTTTGCCAACATGTAGGCTTGATGCACCTCTCTGAGCGACGGGTTCTCGCCCAGGTTGATCGCCGGTCGCAGTCGGTCCTTGGTGCAGGCGCAGTTCTCTCCCTCTCTGCACGACATAACCCCAAGACTACTCGGCATCGCCGCATCGACGTTGGCGATGAAAAGTGGCTCCATGCAGCGGACGTGGGCGTCTGGTCGGCAAGCTCGCGATGCTTGTCGCAACCTGTTACCGCAGTCAGTGCTGCCCTGTGTTCGCTGTCACTCACACAAAGTAGAACGGCAGTGGTTTCATCCTGCACTGGCACTCTCCCGCCTTCGATCTCCATCCAAGCATGCCCTCGTTCTGCAGACACTCCGCAAACTTGCTTTCTGGGTCGACAAAGGCCCGCACCCTCGCAAGATCCTGCCCGTCGACCGGCTTGAAGTAATCCACTATCGCGCAATGACACATCGGCCCCTCTTGATCTCTTGGGTGGGCTCCCCTGACCATACGCAAGCCGTAGTACCATCTGACTGCCGCGTTATCCCCCAAGAGCATGTGGCCCAGGCGCTCTTTCGACTGCACCGCCGCCTCCGCGTCCACTTGATCGGTTCGCATGGCTAGACTCTGTGCAGGGAGCGTGTACACAACCGGCTTGCCTCTTTTTGAAGAACACATGACAGCCATGGGAGGCCACAGCCCAGGCACTGCATAGAGTATCAGCGCTGCACACATTGCCGGTCGAGTTGCTCACGCCTGTCCCACAACAACCCCCCGTCACCGACGTCCCTCAACAACCGGCCTCCCTCCTCTTTCTCTTCTGGGCTCAGACCCAACGGTACGGGCATCAACGGGGCCCCCGATTTCTTGCGGACGGCCATCAACTCTTTCAACTTCGTCAACGCCGAGCTCATCGCGTCTGACTCGCCGTCCTCCCCCAGTGCTTCTACCAGCCGCTGCCGTATGCCCCTCATTTGCTCTGGGTGCATCCAGTAGTCGAGCACCCGAGGGCGATGGTCCGTGACGTCGTCCTCTTCTACCACCTCGTCCTCTCTGCTCTCGTGATCCTCTGTTTCGACTTGATCAGCACCAATCACTGCTTTGCCGCTCCCTCCCCCCACGTCTGCTGCGGCCTATCCAACTCACCCATAGTGCTCCACCGTTCCCTCCTCCAAAACAACCCACTGCTCATTCCGATGTGTCGAAGCTGTTGTGCCGTCGTTTTGTACTTGACTCTGGTTATCCTGAATATCGTGAGACGATGCAAGACGGATCAGACGGTGCAAGATGGATAGGAGACAGCCCGTCGCAAAAGTGAGATATGATTGGAAAGCGGAACGCCGGCGCCAATCAGGAAACCAACAGGACGATGCGTTCTCATTGAGTAAGCGCAAGAGGTCCTGCCTTCTCTTCTCTTGGTATCAGTATGTCCTGCCTTCTCTTCTCTAGGTATCAGTATATGCAGCTTCGCTCCCCTTTCTATCGGTACGACGGCTGCCGTTTAATCAACACGACACCTCCCTAGCTCCCTCAGAGCCGTTCACCTGAAGCTCGTAGCCCCCGCCTCACCGCCCAGCTCGCTGCAGCAGCGTCACCCCGCCCCACTCAGCTTCTCGCACCGTCACCGCTTCACTCCCTCAAGTGCCCGTTCGTGTTCACCCGTGAGCCGCTTTGCCCTCAAGTCCCAGGCCGATTGACATCACTGACGCGCCGCTCAGTCTCCAAAACGATCACCTCCTCTGGGCAACCTCCCCGCTGCTGATGTGAGCTGATGAACTCCCCCATCGGCTGATTCTTATCTCACATAGCTGATCCCCCTTTCTCAAGCTCTGTCTGCGGCACCCTTTCGCCCCTTCGCCTCCCTGTCTGCCTGTTCCCCACCCCCTCCACTCTGCCGTTTTTGGCCAGCAGTACTCGCTCAAACGCTCAGGTTTGTCAGCCCTTTATCTCCCCGCACCTTCCCCTCAGCTTATCGTCTCACCCTTTCCCCAGCCATGGCATCCAATCGTCGAAAGAGTTCGCGACTGGCGGCCAAGCAGTCGGCCGCCAAGGGGTCAGCGGGATCGCGGCCCCGGGCGAGGCCTCCATCGCCGGCCGTTGGGCAGGAAGAGGACGAGGATGGCGATCCCCTTCCCAAGGAGACCCGCAAAGCCAGAGCGCCAAAGCCGCCTCCGGGCCCAGACGACACCGACCCCCATCGCAGACAAATCCCTAAGCCCGTCCGCGGGGACCCCGACGACATCCCCCCTTCGCTATTCTTCCGGCAGCTTCCCCAAGACCACGAGCTCAGGCGCCAGCTCCAGTGGTCCCCGGAGAGGTACGACCTCCTGGACACGGATTCGTGGAACATCTCCATGAGCCCTCGCCACTATTTGGACCATTTCGTCACGGACCTTTCCTTCATCCTCATGTATCCTCGTCTTGTACCTGCGAAGCATGACAAGGAGTACTCAAGCTGGGTCGTTATCGGCAATTCCGGTGTCAACTTCCTCATAGATACAAAGTATCTGGAGGATTTCCGCGAAGAACTCGGCAGGTCAGTCAACTGTCTTTCGTCCGGCATCCTTCCGTCTTTTATCACTCCTTGCTGATATCTACTCACAGGCACTATGTCATAAAGCCGTCCACGGGCAAAGACAGCGTCCATGAAGGTCGCATTTCTGTCCCAGCGATAACGATCTTCGCCGCTCTGGAAGAGATCGGATGCCCTGAGGTGCGCCTCCAGGTGTATGGGCACAAGCTGGCGGTCGACATAGACAACGCCCTGTTTGGCGGGCCTCGCCATTCACCTCCCGCCGAGCGTCTCCCTCGCCCTCCCATCCCCGTCATCCATGATGCCACCCGCCGTCGCACTGCCTCTGGCCAGAACGTTTTTGACGTCAGCATCACCTTCCACACCACCTCCTTCCTCCTATTCCAGCCCTACGTCAAACACCACGCCATCAAAAACCCCTCTATCCTTGCACCGTTTGGCCGTGACTACGGTAATCTCTATTGGGAAGGTTGGGGAAGAGGGAAAAAGACGTTTGGGAAGCCGTGGCTTCTGGGGGGGAAGGTCTACTCGACCGTCATTCACGGCATCAAAGCAACACAGTACTCATTGGAGATTCCCAACAATCACACTGTACTCGCAGGCAGGAAGGATACCCTAGCTGATCTGCGAAGGTACCTTCGCACGTTGCGACGTGATCAGGTGTGCGGTACCAGGGTAGAGCTTACCATTGGTAAAGAAACCCTGGAGGAGGCCATCGATGCGGCTCGGGAAGAAACCCCGTTCTTTGACATCAACTTCTGGCTCGATCCTTTGTCTTATCAAGGGTACTCTCACCTCAACCACTTTCACTCCCGTGTGGCGGTTGTCTCTTTTGAGGAATTTATGGCTAATGCCAAGAGGCTGGTTGACGCTGCCAGCAAGCAAGGTACGTGCCGACCTGTCCAATGCTCTTGCCCATAGCTAATCACATGATGCGATAAGGTCTCTGGTCAGGCTCTGGCTCCCGTGAGCTCTCAAGGAGAGAAAAAAGGGCGTACATCGACATCTGTGGCGCACACGGCTATCACCCACCGTATTGGCATACTCTAACCGAGAGCCACGACCTCAATGCCTGGTACCGAGGATCGACGTATGTGGCTCTCGACTCGGCAGAGACGGTCATGCGTCAATGGATGCGCGTCAACTTCCCCCGGGCCCACGGCATGGATGTGGCAGTGGGCAGGATGGTTGATCACCTGCTGGGGCAGCCACCGCGCACACTTGCTCAAGAGCGAGACACCCACGCGGGGCATTTTGGCTTGCACGGTATCTGGGATCCACGCAATGTGCTCACCACCCGCATCAATCCCCCTGCTCGCATAGGGGCGAGCGCGCTGTCTTTCCCCTGCCACAACAAACCGGATGACAGTCGGCATACCAGCATTTATGGCCCGCGCGGAAAATTGTCCTGCGACACGTGCAGAAAGCAAGATTCTGAGCGCCGCAAAAAAGCTACGGTTACGCTGGCGGCAGACGACATGCCTGCCTACGTTGCCGCCCTTGTCTTCACCCACCAGACGGTCCCGATAGAGATATTCGGTGTGAGCATGGCCTGGGTCTACGCACATGTGTCCAGTGACCCAGGCCAGATCCGGGCCAACCGAGACGGATATGTGAGCAGCCCCTGACCCATCAATGCGTGGTACACAGCTGATCTCAACCCAGCCTTCTCCTCTCCCCGTCCCGGGCCGTGATGCTCCTGAGACTTGGGACTGGAATGTGGATCTCCTGCCTGTCAGTGCCATGGCCGCCTTAGATCCTGCATCGCAGCTGACTGTTGATCCAGCATGAGCTTTCGCTCCATAAGCCCCGGCCACGCACCCCTTCCTCACGCGCGCCTTCCACCCCATCCGCATCGCAGGTTGCTCTCCACTGGCCTGTCAAGCAGTCTCTCGGACCACCGGCCTCTGTTGACGCCGCCGACTTGATTGAGATCCCTGGTTCGCAGCCACGGGCATGGAGAACAGACAATGTCCTTGGCGATGGGCGGTGTCAGTTTGAAGCCTTTCGCCGGGCGGTATGGGGGGAAGATTTCACCACTCAGGCTGTCATTGAAGGAATGGTTGCAAAGATGAGGGAGCCGGGATCGCAGGAGAAGTTTGAGGAGCAGTACGATCGCCTGGACAAGGAGGAAGCTGCCCACGAGGGGCACCATACGCTCCAGGAGTATGTGGATGGGATCGCGAACGGGGAGAACTATTGGGGTAACGATCTTACCCTGGCGGTGCTGGGTGATATGGCGGGTTGTGGAGTGGTGGTGGTGAATGAGCGGGGGGGGATGGTGTCAGCCTTCGAGCACAAGAAATCGACTTCATACGTGTACCTGCATTACAACGGCGGTCACTATGAGAATGTCCTGGTGCAGGGGACGTTCTAGTACTCCGGATGTATTAAGGATCGTCAGCTTATGTTGCAGACCGTCAGACGTTGCAGACGGTCGCTTTGTGGTTAGAGATGCCTCGGTCAGCCCTCTTCAGTTCGGTCACCCCTCTCAAAGTCAGTTCAATGTTCCAGACAGTCGGCGGTGGTTGGAGACGCGTGGTCTTCATGCGCACCTTCAAACGTCAGAGATCCCGCCACAAAAGATGCATGACACAAAGGCGGAGAGAAGCAACATGAGACAGACGGACGCAACGCGAGATGGACTCACCGTAAAGCTGCCCCTCCTCTGCCACCCGACTGACGACCTGTCTTCTACCTTCACACCAAATAGCGACGAAAAAGGCGGCTTGTATTTGTGAACATGCGGCCGAGGTGGGAGAGGGGGAGGGGTTGACAAGGTCGAGCCAGCGGAGACCTGCCGAAGTGCGACGGGGTAGACGTGGTGATGGGTCGGTGTACTGCATAGACGAATCAGCCTAACCCCGATAGTGAAACAGACACGAGGGCTCACCAGTTGAAGGGCCTACACGTATCGCGCTCGAGCATAGTGTCCCCTCCTGCCGTGTAGTCTCCTCAGTGACCGGAACACACTCCGCGCTCGAGCATAGTCTCCCCTCCTGCCGCGTTGACTCCTCGATGGCTGCACCCCAGTCGCGCTCGCAGAGGTTGGCCCCGGGGCAAGTCTCCTCCGTGCCACGAGACGCAATCGGCGATTGATGGCGGGGTGGAGGTAGTGCGCGCATAGGTGGTGCGCGGAGTGAAGGCGGTGGGGGCAGTGGAGGTGGTTGGCGCGGTGGAGGTGATGGCTGAGCCCGTGTGCTTCCTATCGGCGGGAGAAAGTGAGGGCGAGGCGATGAGGGAGACTGGCCGGGTCTGAAGGACTGGTCAGCGAGACTTCAGCGCAGTGTCATCGACACGGGACTCACCTATGGAACATGCGGACCGAAAGCGGGACGGCCATAGCCACGGGGAGGGGGGGGATGGACGGCCGAGGCCGGGGGGAGGGGGGGAAGGGCGAGAGATGAGTGAGGAGTGAGCGAGGAGTGAGGAGTGAGCGAGGAGTGAGAAGTGGTGGAGGGACAACGACCACGACCCAGTATGCGCGCCCACCAGGATATGAATCCTGCCTGCCTCGTGTGCCGCTGCATAGCCTATGCGCTCCTGGTGCCGTTGCGATGTCGAGGGGGAGGGGATGAGAAGAGAGAGATGCGATGTGAAAAGACAGGGCGCGGGGGCAGGCGGCGCTGCTGGTGGTGGAATTTGGGCTAGAATTTATCTGCGCTCCATCCCCTTATTTACGCGTTAAGTACGCTAATTACTCTCGCGGTATTTACTGTTTGTGCGCGTCTTGCTTTTTCGACTGCTGGCGCTATACATCCACCCGTCTACAGCAGTCTACGCCTCGCCCTGCATAACCGCCCACCATTCCGCCTCACCCAAGCCGCCCAAACACGCCCACTGCATTGCCGAAATGGCTCTCCAAGGACACCCTTCTCTCCCGCCCCGCCCCGTCGCCATCAGCGGCAGCGCTTCACCAGCGGCCCCAGCCCCCCGTGCTCCGCCGGGTACGTCCTCGATGCCGCTCATCGTCTGGGCCCGCTTGACAGATCGGCGCTGACTAACCCTGCAGTCCCGATTCCCTCTATCCCGGCTCGTCCGGCCACGAGCTTTGGGAGTGCCCTTCTGGCTCCGAAGGATGCGCCGGGTACGTTCTCAACGTCTTGCGCCATCTTTCCCCTTCGATCCCTCGACGCTGACATCCCCTGCGGTCCCACTCGCCCCGCTCCCCTCTCTCCCGGCTCGCCCGGCTGTCGGATTCAGTGGTGCTGCTCCGGCTCCGCTTGCTGCCCCGGGTACGTTCCCGACGGCTTTCTCCCTCATTGCCCTCTCTGTTGCTCCACGCTGACGTTCCTCGCAGCTCCGCTCCCCTCTCTGCCCTCTCTCCCGGCTCGCCCGGGCTTCAGGTGCAGCGGCGCTTTCCCGTTTCGAAATGTTGCGCAGCGTACGCTCTCCACTTTTTGTACTGTCTTTGCCCGCACCCGCTGACTCTCCTCGCAGTCCCACACCCCTCTCTTCCGCCACGTCCGGACACCCGCTTCTGCGGGGCTGTTCCGGCTGCCGATTCTCCTGCGCCGGGTGCGTTCTGGTCTTTCGGATGACATCCACCGTCTTCCCCCGCTCGATTGTTCGACGCTGACGTTCCCCGCAGCCGTACCTCCTTCCTCCTTGCCACACGCGTTCTCGTCCCCCGCTCAAGAGACGACGGGTGTATCGCCTTGCGTTCACTCCAGGCATGAGCCGAGAGCTGACTTGCAATCTCTAGGCCCCGCGGCGCTCCCTCCAACCCCCTTCTCAGGCCCACATTCCCTCCCGTCACCTCTCCACCACCCCACCCCTCCCAGCCCCGCACGCGCAAAGACCCACGCGCGAGGCCCCGCATACAAGCGGCGGGCTAAGGAGAAACTGCGCCAGCACCGCGCCTCTGCGCTGCCCACGCCCAAGCGCAAGCCTACACGGCGTGGTACACATGTACGAGGGGGCAAATTCGTGCGCACCAAGAAGGAGATCCGCAGGTTTCTGCGTGTGCGGGGCGCGTCGCTCAGCCCCGACACCGTTCATCGGCTCGGGCTCACCCTCGCTGCGCTCGGGGGCTTCCGATTCGTCGAGCCGCACCCGGATGTCGACCCCGAGGACGTCAAGCTGTTCCTGTCTAGGAAGGGGGAGGCGAAGGCGCCTACCAAAGGCCAGGAGGCGGTGGAGGGCATGACGGAGCGCATCCTCGACGCGGGGCTCGATTTCGAGCTTGTCTCTGGGCCGGGGGTGTCAGTAGTGTTCAACCCCCACTAGTGTTCAACCCCCAATACTACGACACCGGTCATGGCTGGCCGTTCGCCGCCATCCGAGTCGCCCGACTGTTCCCTCCCGCCGATGCCAATGCCCTCGAAGCTGCCTTTCGGCTTCTACACGAGCTCAGGTGCTTTAAGCACCAGCCGCCCTCCACCACTCGCCACGCTGGCCCCCAGCACTCGTATGAGGACGGTGCCTTCCACATCGGCTGCATCGCGTCGTACCACGATCTCCCCTACCTCACCAAGGACGCCACGCAGACGCCGCGGAAGAAGATGAACACCCCCAGTGATGCGCAGGCGGCCAAACGGCAGGCCATCTTCGAGTTCATCCGCTTGCTTCACGAGGTTGTCTACTCGCGCGCACGCACCGTGCTCCAACAGATTCTCCCTCTCCTCGGCGCCGAGGCCAAGAAGAGGTGGAACGCCAGCGCGGATGCCGTCGCGGCTAGCTTTGAGGACTTGGTGGAGAGAGGGGGGTTCCCCAAGGGCGATATCGATCCCGACATGCTTCACGCCCAGGGCCTCATCTCTGCCACTGCCGTCGGTTTGGGGGAAGCCAGCAAGCCGCATCTCGACAAGAGAGACGCGGACAACCCGTCGTTCATCTTTCAGCTGTCTGGCGCTCCCGGCGTTACACGTCTTTTGCAGTGCGGCGTCGATTTGCAGCACGCCGTAGGCGACCTCCTCATCATCCCCACCTCTCAGTACCTTCACTATTCTGTGTCTGGGGAGTACGTTTCGGGAGGGGAGTCTGAACCTCGGCTCTGTGGCGTGGGATACACCGACCGCAAGACGTGCAAGCTCGGCGCTGACTTGCTGCGAGAGCATGTGAAGTCGGAGCAAGCGGTGAGTGGTCGACCGAGGTGGAGAATGTGCTGACTCTGCGTCGCAGGCTGGAGGCGGCCCATGCCCCAACAGGGTGCCCGTCGGGTATGTGCAGATCGACTTTGACGGTAAACCCGTCATGGCCGAATCCGGCTCGGGGTATGAAGGGGGCGTTGATCTTGGCGAAGAGACACTGGGGTCAGCTGTCGGTGCTGGGGTGGGCGGGGATGGGGCTGCGGAGGGTTCTGGTATGGCGGAGGCGGTCGAGAGTACGTTCGGGAGCGGTCGGTGAGTTGCTGCTTGAACAGGAGCAGGAGTCGAGCTGATCGCGATGCAGATACCCTCGGAGACGCCGCGTCTAGGATCCAGGTGCCGTCTTGGGGAAGCGTATGTATCTGGCACGCGCGTCCCCGTCTCATCATGGCAGCCGATGCATATGTTGGCTCATTCATCACGCGTCTCGTCGTCCTCGTTGTCCCTCAACGATTCGTCGCTGGAGTCGGCCCCCTCCTCATACAAGCCCCGCACCAACTCTGCCTCGCGAACCGCCAGCGTCTTTTCCCGCCGCTTCAACTCTTCCCTCGCCTTCTCCACTTCCTCCTTCTGCTGCTCCACCCTCTTCTGCCCGAATTCCAATTTCTTCGCCCTATCCCTCAACTCCTTCTTCTCCCCCGCCCGCTCTCTCTCCCATTCCTTCTTCCTGGCTTCCAACTCCGCTTCAGCCTCCTCTACCCTCGCCCACCGCTTGGCCACCTTCTCTTCATTCTCGGCGACACCACGCGACATGGCGTACATGCGGTTGACCGCCTCCTGCATCTGTTGCGTGACCTCCACGGCGGTCATACCGTTGATCCGGGTAGGCAGCATCGGGGTCGGAGAGGCGGGGGCTTTGGGAACGGACGAAGAGGCGCGGGGTTTCTGGGGACCCGAGGGGGTTGCGTCGGCCGTCTACAGGAAAGCGTCAGCGTTGCTCACCGTCGCAGGCCAGGTCGACTTGCCGCTCTCGCCTTTGTCTGCGCCTTCTCGACAGGCTCTTCAGCCTTTCCTTCCCTTGTCCTGCGCGGACGGCCCTTCTTTTGACCCCGGTTGCGTCGGCCGTCTACAGGAAAGCGTCAGCGTTGCTCACCGTCGCAGGCCAGGTCGACTTGCCGCTCTCGCCTTTGTCTGCGCCTTCTCGACAGGCTCTTCCTCAGCCTTTCCCTTCCCCTTGTCCTGCGCGGACGGCCCCTTCTTTTGACCCCGGGTTGCGTCGGCCGTCTACAGGAAAGCGTCAGCGTTGTTCACCGTCGCACGCCAGGTCGACTTACCGATCTTAGGGGTTAGGGGTTAGGGGTTAGGGGTTAGGGTTAGGGGTTAGGGGTTAGG